>JAZAYU010000787.1:0-152785 GCA_038501625.1 Corbicula japonica | reverse complement strand
TGGCCAGGAAGTTAGCAGTGCAGCAGTAACAGCAGTAACACTGCAGTAACACTGCTGGCAGTAACAGCAGTAACACTGCTGTAACACTCCTGGCAGTAACAGCAGTAATACTGCTGTAACACTGCTGGCAGTAACAGCAGTAACACTGCTGTAACACTGCTGGCAGTAACAGCAGTAACAGCAGTAACACTGCTGTAACACTGCTGGCAGTGTTACAGCAGTAACACTGCTGTAACACTGCTGGCAGTAACAGCAGTAACAGCAGTAATACTGCTGGGACTAACACCAGTAACACTGCCGGCAGTTACATCAGTAACACTGCTTGAGGAACAGCAGTAATACAAGTGTTACTGTTGGTAGTAACAGCAGTGCTGCTGTTACTGATGGCACCAACAACTGTTAGCAAAAGCACATGTATCAGAACATATACATTTGAAATTTGAACCAGGAAAGTCTTCAACCATGCTAGCATTATCACTGCTGACAGTCATATGCATTTCAAAAGTATCCACATTCAGAAAACACAGCCTCATACAGCTGTAAAGAAGACAGGAAATGAGAACTTGAGTTTATATTATGATTAAATTCACTTCAGTCGGCGAAGGCGAAGAAGCTTCCGTTGCCGACGGCAAGCCTTTCAGGCAATGCCACCATTCAATAGAGTCTTTCTTTTACACGGACACTAACGCTGCCAGCTACGCCCCTGAGTCGTTGTGCAAAAAAAAACAGTCACACCAATTTTAGTATATGACTATCCCCTCTCAATCACAAGTTACCGCTTCTCGACCCAAGCTGTCGTCGAATGGCAGTAACCAGCAGTAAAAACATATGAAATTGCTTTGATGCCATGCTTTTTTCTATGAAAATTTCACGGTATATATACACATTCAGCACTATAACTTTGTGATTTAACAAGCGCAGATATTCATTCTTTTGCTTGCTAACATTGTTAATAGGTCCAATGCAATCTGGGTTTAACAGTTGGCGAAGGTGAAGAAGTTTTCGTTGCCGACGGCAAACCTTTCAGGCAATGCCACCCTTCAAAAGAGTATTTTTTTTACACCGACACTAACGCTGCCAGCTACGCCCCTGACTCGTTGTGCAAAAAAAACAGTCACACCAATTTTAGAATGTGACTATCCCCTCTCAATCACAAGTTACCGCTTCTCGATCCAAGCTGTCGTCGAATGGCAGTAACCAGCAGTAAAAACATATGAAATTGCTTTGATGCAATGCTTTTTGTTTTCTATGAAAATTTCACGTTATATACACATAGAGCATTAGAACTTTGCGATTTTACAAGCCCAGATATTCATTCTTGTCCTTGCTAACATTGTCAATAGGTCCAATGTCATCTAGGTTTAACAGTCGGCAAAGGTGAAAATCCCCCGTTGCCGACGGCAAGCCTTTCAGACAATGCCACCCTTCAAAAGAGTAGTATTTTGACACGGGAACTAACGTTGCCAGCTCCGCACCTGACTCGCTGTGCAAAAAAATATTACGACCAATTTTAGGATATGACTATCCCCTCTCAACCACAAGTTACCGCTTCTCGATCTTAGCTGAACTTTGTGATTAAACACGCGCAGATATTCATTCTTTTCCTTGCTAACATTGTTAATAGGTTCATCTACTAAACTTAGTCGGAATGTTTTTTTGCACAACGAGTCAGGTGCGTAGCTGGCAGCGTTAGTGTCGGTGTAAAAATACGACTCTGTTGAAGGGTGGTATTGCCTGAAAGGCTTGCCGTCGGCAACGGAAACTGTTTCAACTTCACCGACTGTTAAATCCAGATGGCGTTGGACTGATTAACAATGTTAGCAAGGTAAATAATGAATATCTGCACTTGTTAAATCACAAATTTCTAATGCCTAGTGTGTATATAACGCGAAATTTTCATAGAAAAAAGCATGGCACCAAAGCAATTCTATATGTTTATACTGCTGGTTACTGCCATTCGACCACAGCTTGGATCGAGAAGCGGTAACTTGTGGTTGAGAGGGGATAGTCATATCCTAAAATTAGTCGGAAGGTTTTTTTGCACAAGGAGTCAGGGGCGGAGCTCGCAGCGTTTGTTCCCGTGTAAAAATACGACTCTGGTGAAGGGTGGCATTGCCTGAAAGACTTGCCGTCGGCAACGGAAACTGTTTCAAATTCACCGGCTGTTAAACACAGAAGGCGTTGGACTTATTAACAATGTAAGCTAGGAAAAGAAAGAATATCTGCGCTTGTTAAATCACAAAGTTCTAATGCTGAATGTGTATATAACGCGAAATTTCATATAAAAAAAGCATGGCATCAAAGCAATTTCATATGTTTTTACTGCTGGTTACTGCCATTCGACGACAGCTGGGATCGAGAAGCGGTAACTTGTGGTTGAGAGGGGATAGTCATATACAAAAATTAGTCGGAATGTTTTTGTGCAGAACGAGTAAGGTGCGGAGCTGGCAGCGTTAGTGTCGGTGTAAAAATACGACTATGTTGAAGGGTGGCATTGCCTGAAAGGCTTGCCGTCGGCAACGGAAGCTTCTTCACCTTCGCCGACTGTTAAACCCAAATGGCGTTGGACCTATTAACAATATTAGCAAGGAAAATAATGAATATCTGCACTTGTTAAATCACAAAATTCTAATGCCTAATGTGTATATAACGTTAAATTTTCATAGAAAAAAAAGCATGGCATCAAAGCAATTTCATATGTTTTTACTGCTGGTTACTGCCATTCGACCACAGCTTGGATCGAGAAGCGGTAACTTGTGGTTCAGAGGGGATAGTCATATCCTAAAATTAGTCGGAATGTTTTTTTGCCCAAGGTGTCAGGTGCGGTGCTAGCAGCGTTAGTGTCGGTGTAAAAATACGACTCTGTTGAAGGGTGGCATTGCCTGAAAGGCTTGCCGTCGGCAACGGAAGCTTCTTCACCTTCGCCGACTGTTAAACCCAGATGGCGTTGGACGTATTAACAATATTAGCAAGGAAAATGATGAATATCTGCACTTGTTAAATCAAAAACTTCTAATGCCTAATGTGTATATAACGTGAAATTTTCATGGAAAAAAAGCATGGCATCAAAGGAATTTCATATGTTTTTACTGCTGGTTACTGCCATTCGACCACAGCTTGGATCGAGAAGCGGTAACTTGTTGTTGAGAAGGGACAGGCATATCCTAAAATTGCTTGGACTGTTTTTTTGCACAAAGACACAGGGGCGGAGCTGGCGACATTAGTGTCGGTGTAAAAAAAACTTGGTTGAATGGTGGCCTTGCCTGAAAGGCTCGCCGTCGGCAACGGAAGCTGTTTCAACTTCACCGACTGTTAAACCCAGATGGCGTTGGACCTATTAACAACGATACCTAGGAAATTGATGAATATCTGCACTTGTTAAATCACAAAGTTCTAATGCTGAATGTGTATATAACGCGAAATTTTCATAGAAAAGAAAGCATGGCATCAAAGCAATTTCATATGTTTTTACTGCTGGTTACTGCCATTCGACGACAGCTTGGATCGAGAAGCGGTAACTTGTGGTTGAGAGGGGATAGTCATATACTAAAATTAGTCGGAATGTTTTTTTGCACAACGAGTCAGGTGCGGAGCTGGCAGCGTTAGTGTCGGTGTACAAATAGGACTCTGTTGAAGGGTTGCGTAGTCTGAACGGCTTGCCGTCGGCAACGGAATCTTCTTCACCTTCGCCGACTGTTAAACCCAAATGGCATTGGACCTTTTAACAATATTAGCAAGGAAAATAATGAATATCTGCACTTGTTAAATCACAAAGTTCTAATGCCTAATGTGTATATAACGTGAAATTTTCATAGAAATAAAGCATGGCATCAAAGCAATTTGATATGTTTTTACTGCTGGTTACTGCCATTCGACGACAGCTTGGATCGAGATGCGGTAACTTGTGGTTGAGAGGGGATAGTCATATCCTAAAATTGCTCGGACTGTTTTTTTGCACAAAGACACAGGGGCGGAGCTGGCGGCGTTCGTGTCGGTTTACAAATACGACTCTGTTGAAGGGTGGCATTGCCTGAAAGGCTTGCCGTCGGCAACGGAAGCTTTTTCACCTTCGCCGACTGTTAAACCGAAATGGCGTTGGACCTATTAACAATATTAGCAAGGAAAATAATAAATATCTGCACTTGTTAAATCACAAAATTCTAATGCCTAATGTGTATATAACGTGAAATTTTCATAGAAAAAAAGCATGGCATCAAAGCAATTTCATGTGTTTTTACTGCTGGTTACTGCCATTCGACGACAGCTTGGATCGAGAAGCGGTAACTTGTGGTTGAGAGGGGATAGTCATATCCTAAAATTGGTCGGAATGTTTTTTTGCCCAAGGTGTCAGGTGCGGAGCTGGCAGCGTTAGTGTCGGTGTAAAAATACGAATCTGTTGAAGGGTGGCATTGCCTGAAAGGCTTGCCGTCGGCAACGGAAGCTTATTCACCTTCACCGACTGTTAAACCCAGATGGCATTGGACCTATTAACAATATTAGCAAGGAAATTGATGAATATCTGCACTTGTTAAATCACAAAGTTCTAATGCCTAATGTGTATATAACGTGAAATTTTCATAGAAAAAAAAAGCATGGCATCAAAGGAATTTCATATGTTTTTACTGCTGGTTACTGCCATTCGACCACACCTTGGATCGAGAAGCGGTAACTTGTTGTTGAGAAGGGATAGTCATATCCTAAAATTGCTCGGACTGTTTTTTTTTTCACAAAGACACAGGGGCGGAGCTGGCGACGTTAGTGTCGGTGTAAAAAAAAAACTTTGTTGAAGGGTTGCCTTGCCTAAAAGGCTTGCCGTCGGCAACGGAAGCTGTTTCAACTTCACCGACTGTTAAACCCAGATGGCATTGGACCTATTAACAATGTTAGCAAGGAAAATAATGAATATCTGCACTTGTGAAATCACAAAGTTCTAATGCTGAATGTGTATATAACGCGAAATTTTCATAGAAAAAAAAGCATGGCATCAAGCAATTTGATATGTTTTTACTGCTGGTTACTGCCATTCGACGACAGCTGGGATCGAGAAGCGGTAACTTGTGGTTGAGAGGGGATAGTCATATACTAAAATTAGTCGGAATGTTTTTGTGCACAACGAGTCAGGTGCAGAGCTGGCAGCGTTAGTGTCGGTGTAAAAATACGACTCTGTTGAAGGGTGGCATTGCCTGAAAGGCTTACCGTCGGCAACGGAAGCTTCTTCACCTTCGCCGACTGTTAAACCCAAATGGTGTTGGACCTATTTACAATATTACCAAGGAAAATCATGAATATCTGCACTTGTTAAATCACAAAGTTCTAATGCCTAATGTGTATATAACGTGAAATTTTCATAGAAAAAAAGCATGGCATCAATGCAATTTCATATGTTTTTACTGCTGGTTACTGCCATTCGACGACAGCTTGGATCGAGAAGCGGTAACTTGTGGTTGAGAGGGGATAGTCATATACTAAAATTAGTCATAATGTTTTTTTGCACAACGAGTCAGGTGCAGAGCTGGCAGCGTTAGTGTCGGTGTAAAAATACGACTCTGTTGAAGGGTGGCATTGCCTGAAAGGCTTGCAGTCGGCAACGGAAGCTTCTTCACCTTCGCCGACTGTTAAACCCAAATGGCATTGGACCTATTAACAATATTACCAAGGAAAATAATGAATATCTGCACTTGTTAAATCACAAAGTTCTAATGCCTATTGTGTATATAACGTGAAATTTTCATAGAAAACAAGCATGGCGTCAAAGCAATTTGATATGTTTTTACTGCTGGTTACTGCCATTCGACCACAGCTTGGATCGAGAAGCGGTAACTTGTGGTTGAGAGGGGATAGTCATGTCCTAAAATTGCTCGGACTGTTTTTTTTGCACAAAGACACAGGGGCGGAGCTGGCGGCGTTAGTGTCGGTGTAAAAAAAACTGTGTTGAAGGGTGGCATTGTCTGAAAGGCTTACCGTCGGCAACGGAAACTGTTTCAACTTCACCGACCATTAAACCCAGATGGCGTTGGACCTATTAACAATGTTAGCAAGGAAAACAGTGAATATCTGCGCTTGTTTAATCACAAAGTTCTAATGCTGAATGTGTATATAACGCGAAATTTTCATGGAAAAAAAGGATGGCACCAAAGCAATTTTATATGTTTTTACTGCTGATTACTGCCATTCGACCACAGCTTGGATCGACAAGCGGTAACTTGTGGTTGAGAGGGGATAGTCATATCCTAAAATTAGTCGGAATGTTTTTTTGCACAACGAGTCAGGAGCGGAGCTGGCAACGTTAGATTAGGTGTAAAAATACGACTCTGTTGAAGGGTGGCATTGCCTGAAAGGCTTGCCGTCGGCAACGGAAACTGTTTCAACTTCACCGACTGTTAAACCCAAATGGCATTGGACCTATTAACAATGTTAGCTAGGAAAAGAATGAATATCTGCGCTTATTTAATTACAAAGTTCTAATGCTGAATATGTATATAACGTGAAATTTTCATAGAAAAAAAAGCATGGCATCAAAGCAACTTGATATGTTTTTACTGCTGGTTACTGCCATTCGACGACAGCTGGGATCGAGAAGCGGTAACTTGTGGTTGAGAGGGGATAGTCATATATTAAAATTAGTCTTAATGTTTTTGTGCAGAACGAGTCAGGTGCGGAGCTGGCAGCGTTAGTGTCGTTGTAAAAATACGACTCTGTTGAAGGGTGGCGTTGCCTGAAAGGCTTGCCGTCGGCAACGGGAGCTTCTTCACCTTCGCCGACTGTTAAACCCAAATGGTGTTGGACCTATTAACAATATTAGCAAGGAAAATAATGAATATCTGCACTTGTTAAATCACAAAGTTCTAATGCCTAATGTGTATATAACGTGAAATTTTCATAGAAAAAAAGCATGGCGTCAAAGCAATTTGATATGTTTTTACTGCTGGTTACTGCCATTCGACCACTGCTTGGATCGAGAAGCGGTAACTTGTGGTTGAGAGGGGATAGTCATATCCTAAAATTGCTCGGACTGTTTTTTTGCACAAAGACACAGGGGCGGAGCTTTGCGGCGTTAGTGTCGGTGTAAAAAAAGACTGTGTTGAAGGGTGGCATTGCCTGAAAGGCTTGCCGTTGGCAACGGAAACTGTTTCAACTTCACCGACTATTAAACCCATATGGCGTTGGACCTATTAACAATGTTAGCAAGGAAAACAATGAATATCTGCGCTTGTTTAATCGCAAAGTTCTAATGCCTAATGTGTATATAACGTGAAATTTTCATAGAAAAAAAGGATGGCACCAAAGCAATTTTATATGTTTTTACTGCTGGTTACTGCCATTCGACCACAGCTTGGATCGACAAGCGGTAACTTGTGGTTGAGAGGGGATAGTCATATCCTAAAATTAGTCGGAATGTTTTTTTGCACAACGAGTCAGGTGCGGAGCTGGCAACGTTAGTGTAGGTGTAAAAATACGACTCTGTTGAAGGGTGGCATTGCCTGAAAGGCTTGCCGTCGGCAACGGAAACTGTTTCAACTTCACCGACTATTAAACCCAAATGGCATTGGACCTATTTACAATGTTAGCTAGGAAAAGAATGAATATCTGCGCTTATTTAATTACAAAGTTCTAATGCTGAATATGTATATAACGTGAAATTTTCATAGAAAAAAAGCATGGCATCAAAGCAATTTGATATGTTTTTACTGCTGGTTACTGCCATTCGACGACAGCTGGGATCGAGAAGCGGTAACTTGTGGTTGAGAGGGGATAGTCATATACTAAAATTAGTCCTAACGTTTTTGTGCACAACGAGTCAGGTGCGGAGCTGGCAGCGTTAGTGTCGGTGTAAAAATACGACTCTGTTGAAGGGTGGCATTGCCTGAAAGGCTTGCCGTCGGCAACGGAAGCTTCTTCACCTTCGCCGACTGTTAAACCCAAATGGTGTTGGACCTATTAACAATATTAGCAAGGAAAATAATGATTATCTGCACTTGTTAAACCACAAAGTTCTAATGCCTAATGTGTATATAACGTGAAATTTTCATAGAAAAAAAGCATGGCATCAATGCAATTTCATATGTTTTTACTGCTAGTTACTGCCATTCGACGACAGCTTGGATCGAGAAGCGGTAACTTGTGGTTGAGAGGGGATAGTCATATCCTTAAATTAGTCGGAATGTTTTTTTGCCCAAGGTGTCAGGTGCGGAGCTGGCAGCGTTAGTGTCGGTGTAAAAATACGACTCTGTTGAAGGGTGGCATTGCCTGAAAGGCTTGCCGTCGGCAACGGAAGCTTCTTCACCTTTGCCGACTGTTAAATCCAGATGGCGTTGGACCTATTAACAATATTAGCAAGGAAAATCATGAATATCTGCACTTGTTAAATCACAAAGTTCTAATGCCTAATGTGTATATAACGTGAAATTTTCATAGAAAAAAAGCATGGCATCAAAGCAATTTCATATGTTTTTACTGCTGCTTACTGCCATTCGACGACAGCTTGGATCGAGAAGCGGTAACTTGTGGTTGAAAGGGGATAGTCATATACTAAAATTAGTCGGAACGTTTTTTTGCACAACGAGTCAGGTGCAGAGCTGGCAGCGTTAGTGTCGGTGTAAAAATACGACTCTGTTGAAGGGTGGCATTGCCTGAAAGGCTTGCCGTCGGCAACGGAAACTGTTTCAACGTCACCGACTGTTAAATCAATATGGCGTTGGACCTATTAACAATGTTAGCAAGGACAAGAATGAATATCTGAGCTTGTTAAATCACATAGTTCTAATGCTCTATGTGTATTTAACGTGAAATTTTCATAGAAAAAAAAGCATGGCATCATTTTAAAGCAATTTGATATGTTTTTACTGCTAGTTACTGACATTCGACCACCGCTTGGATCGAGAAGCGGTCACTTGTGGTTGAGAGGGGATTGTCATATCCTAAAATTGGTCGGAAAGTTTCTTTGCACAACGAGTCAGGGGCGGAGCTGGCAGCGTTAGTGTCCATGTAAAATTACTTCTCTTCTGAAATCTTACGTGTCCTGACCGACTGTTCGTCGGCGAAAGAAGCTGTTTTACTGACGCCGACTGTTTATCCCAGGTGGCATTAGACTTATTTGCAATTTCAACGTAGAGAATAAGAAAAATCTGCCTTTGTCTATTTCATTAAGTTTTATTGCTGAACGTGAGATTATGAATTTAAGGTCTCATTTACGGTATAATCGGGAAATTGTTAAGAAACTTTTACAAAGTTCTGTTGATCATTTCTTGGAAAAGCAGGACTATAATTATTAAGGTTCATTAAACTGTGGTATTTGGGTACCATTATTACGTTGCATTTCAACGCATCCCTTGGACATTTCAAGCACACTGAGGCATTGCCAATATGAAGAGTGGGAAAGGCACTATTAAACTTTAATAGTAGCCAATCTGTTTCCCATTGTTGTCGTCGGCAACAAACATTATTTACAGGTATCCAGATGATCCAGCCTATATGCTATTGAATCTATTCACGATGTTGACTTGGTAAATTTCCATGGTTTCTGTTCGTATGTCAGCAAGCTTTACTGCTGAATGTAATAAGGAAACAGTTGGTTATTAAACACGTTTATTGATTTATTATGTTACACTGTGTCTCTTGATATACTCCAAACGTAACGGGTTAATAATTTCTTTTATTTCAAGTAATATCTTTTGAATTATAGAACAGTTTTGACGTAAATTTTATACTGTCGTTGTTGTTATAAAAGTATTGCTTTAGTTTAATGTAGTGCACGTCCGTGTCCGGTTAGATCCTGGTTTTATGCATACTATAAACATGTCATTGCTTAGTTCTGCTAGTAATTGTCGGTCATCCTGATGACCGACATATTATAATGGACCAAACTTGAACTTTGAAGGGTAACACCGGTTAACAGCGGCACCGGACGTGGTCACTTTAGACAAAGCCGCCCGTCTAGAGCTTGGGAATGCTATTCCTTTCTCCCTATTTGCAAGAAAAGTCTTCTAAATGTTGATGAAACAATATCTGGACGTTGTAGTAACATCAAATCAGAAATTGAGCCGATATATAACGACATGTTAAATTATATAAACATACGTGTGTTGTATTTTCTACAGGGTGTAGAAAAAATGTTATGCGTCTTTTTTTAGAAAGTCACGTGATGAAAACCTTCATAGCAAAATATTATTTGTGTATGAATTGAACTGTTACGTTATTTGATTCAAACAACTGTTCAGGATGATCCCATATATGAAATAGATTCAATCCGTTATATTGATTTTGTTGGTCAAAACAAGACATCGTTTATGTTTTTCTTAGAGACTAATGAATATCCGGGCGTGCTCGATTGGGCTGTCGGAACTGTGCCAAAATCAAATTCCGGCTCTTCCACAGAATCTGCTTGACTGTTTCACTGCGCATGTCTGTACTTTCAGCAGACAGCGACAGTAGTAAACCAATTTTGTCTGGCGATTATAGTCGCCAGAGAATCCTTAGCGAGCTTCAGTTATCTTTCCTCGAGGTTTAAAATAGGCGGTTCCCCAAGCTTGCAAGTAAAGTACATACTGCTGCTGGAGATTAACAACACCAGTTGGTGTTAGATTTAAAAATACAACGAACTCGGAGTCATATTACAAGATGTATGTTTACCGTTATCACAGCAGAGTTGCTGATAGCAATTTGATGCCACTTAAATGTCGGTCACTGATTTATTGCCATTCATATGTTTGGAATGCATATTATGATGAGATCTGTATCTGTATTGTTACAACGCTTGTAACCACTGCTGGCGTAGTGCGTCGGGGGTTTAAATGTTAACCATTCGAGTTGCACAAATACTGCACACTGTTTGCCATATCCTGTCGTTCAGGGCGACGTTTACACCTTCTAGATGCTGGTTTAATACAGTATAAGCTGTACCTCTTCTTTTCTTTTTTACAAATGGTTTATATTTACTCTTTAATCAAGTGTTATGTTGAATTATTGTAATGAGCAATAGGCTTAGTTGATAAGAAGCTGGAGAAATTTGTTTTAAATAGATACAGAGAACAGGCTTGACGTAATCCAGAAGCCAATCAGAGGCCTCTAGTTTTTTGGTTTACAACAGTCGTTTATTTTCTGATAACGACGGAGAAAGAGTCTAAGAATCTGCCAAACGAGTGAGATTGGATGTCGGAACAGAATCATGATAGGTTTTTATAAAAAGTGTTACATAATTGCATGTTTATTATATCTTTTGAAGTCTAAAGAACTCCTAATGGTCTTAATAAGCCATACTTCATAGTTCAACTAAGTTTTCCTAGTTTTTAGATCAGTCAACAAAAAGCAATATTTATAATTTACTGAAAAATAACACTATTTCTGGTATTTATGTATGTGAAATTCTTGGCATAGTACTGAAATGTAACCATTATCTTATTTAATGGCAAAAAAACCCGTATCTAAAAATATTTCAGTTTGGTGCAGTATAAAACACAGACCGATTCACACCACCTATTTCGATGGAATGGGTAGAACGCTGCCAGAACACAGTTCCGACGCACTCGATTGGAGTTCTCCCTGTTCTAAATGTCGGAATTTCCAATCGAGCACGCTCCGACTTTTGCGGGAAAGGCTGTCTGTAAACAAAAGTTTACAAAAAGCTAGTCGGTCATTAGCATACACTTTCAACCAAAATTTTTTTTCCAAAATCTAGAGTTCAACAACAAAATTTCGTCACTGTTCTAGGGTGGGGGGATGAGCAGCGTGACAGGGACTCAAATTATTAAATTTACTATTCTGATCTTCAACAATTTCGTTGGAATGCTGAACTTAAACATGTAATATTGGTGGTTCTCGCACATTTTCCAGTTTTTGTTTGTTAGTTTTAATGATGTCAATTTCAGTGTATGCCATGTAAGATGACATTATGCGGGTTTCAAAAAAAACTCATGTCCATGCATTGACTTTGAAAATTGATGAACACTTCTACCCATGTGTTAGTTTTAAAAATTTCTTTCTTGTGGTATAAATCACCAAACATACGGTCGTGAAACAGTAGAGGCTTATAGTAAACGAGGGGATGTTTTAAACAAGCATTTAGGAGGAAACGAATGCTCAGAACTTGCTTAATTGTCAAAATATTGTCTTTTAAAGAGAGATTTTGCTTTTTGCGCTTTCCAGTGCAAATGTTGCGAATGTTCTCAGAAGTTAACGGAAGTTTAGCGAAGTGAGGTGATCATTGTTTAAAGTAAAAAAAAAGGGGGGGGGGATCAGCAATTTTGCAATTTGTTTGCGATTTCCAGTGCAAATTTGGTGAATGTTATCACAAGATACCGGAGGTTTAGCGAATGTGACATGGCCATTGTTTAAAGAAACATAGGAGATCAGCATGGGCAATATTTTTATCTAATATCATAAGTGTAGTCAATTGGGCGGCGCTACGCTAAAAGACAGTCATCAATACGACCAATAAGCTGCGGACGAGAGAGATAAATGACTAGGATGGCCACATGAGGTTATGATTACACATTCAGCGTGGAAGCATCAATAATGATTTTGTTTATTGAACTTGTCTGATATCAATTTATAGGATAAATGGCGACACGTTACCTCAGTTACAAGTACTTAGTTAGTCAAGTTTGTTGAAATATAATTTCAATCCATAATTACACACTTTTGCATTTCACGTGCGCACTATTGAAATAACCTGAGATGCGAGAGTTTAAACCTAGTTGGTTTGATGACTACCCATGTCTTCATTAGTTATGAACATTACATTTTATCTTTTATTCGCAATTACTCATTTAGAGGGACATTTATATACATGTATTATGCTCTTTCTCAAAGATTTGCATAAAAGTGCCTCGTTTTGAGCTTGTTGCACAAAAACTGCCATGTTTTTTTAGATCTATCTATTTCCCTGTCCTTTTGATATCCAAGTTGGAGCTCTAATTACGGTGCGGTATTTTATGTTTTTGATATGCTTTAAAGTCTTTAACAGGCTCAATGAAACCGAGCCTGTAATATTTTCACATTTTTCGTCTTCGGTGGTTTTCAAAGTGACCTTTTAATCTATTTTAAGAAAACAAAACTTAAACGATTGTTTTGAAATAGAAACTTGGTAACCATTCTATACGTGCATCTGTATTTTTATCATTTAAACTTTAACTATTTAATTTATGTTACAAAACTTTCGCCGCCATAAAGTTCAAAACTTGCCCTTGAATATATGCATTATTAACGAAATACGAATTGATTTATTTTGATTCCCATATTCCCTCTCAAAACCGCATCTATCTATGCGTTCTCTTCTTGGGGTCTATAGTGAACGGTTGGACTCGTCGCAGTTGCAATCCAAATTGAGTTTTACTTGTAAAAGATTTCCGGGGATGCCCGTGACCCCAATGACTGCTTCCCCATACACATGCAATATAACGGATCTGATTTCGGTCTTGGGATACTAAACGATAACATTATTTTGACAAGTACAGTAAGGTAGACAACACAAGCACTATCATTTCTATGTAAGGGCGATCTACTAGAATATACTGCAAGGAATGCAAAACAAGCCTTTAAAGTAAAGAAGAAGTTGTTTTCAGAACAGTGGCATAACGACAATTTGTATGATGATAGATTAATTTAAATACAAATAGTGCTTCTTGAGTTCCTTTAATAGTTTTACAGAAAATCGTTCAAACAAAAACAAAAGATAATAGCAGCATAAAGCTTAAGTGAAAGTAATAAATGCATCAGCATCCTAATTTATTTCAATATCACAGTAGCGTTGTTTGTGCCGTGTGGCGGCTGTAAAAAGTCTCCCCGTACATTCAATCAGTGCTGTTATCAGTTACGTCCTTTGAAGGTCGTTGAGCACGATACTTATGTACTATGTTTATAGTACTTCTAAAATTCCTTTTGTTTTAATTTTTCGGCCAGTTTATAGATAGGTGGTTTCAATATCCCAGCCAATGTCGATTTGGATATTGTCCAATCGCCCCCAAGGATATACTTCCTGCTTTTTAAATTTTGCCTTTGGCGTAGTCTGTGATATGCAGGATTTATATTCTAAGATCCCCTGTCAAAATTCTATTCTGTTTATTTCCGCCCATTGTTTTCTCGTTTAGGGCAAACCCATTCTTTTATCTGGGGACCATACGCCGCTGAACATGGAATGGTATTACTCTGAAAATACCTCATTGAAGGTTCCATGTTCACCGCCATATGCATACCATCGTTTGGGATGGATCGAAATTGTACTATTTAATGGTGTAATTACTGAGTTGCGCTCAACCCGGGGCTAGGCGGCGTGGGCAGTAATAAGCATTCCCATTACTGCCCATGAACAGGCTCAATCAAACCGAGCCTGCAGTATTTTCATATTTGTCGTGTTCGGTGGCTTTCAAAGTTCCCTTTTCATCTATTACTGTCTTTTAACGCTCGTCAACTTCAAGTTTGACGAGATCTGCTGAACCAACTAAAACTACATTTTACGAATGTTGGTAATTAATACTGAATATTATAAGCGTGGCTTTTCTCTCAATGTACAAATAAGTATCAACTGTGGAAAGTTCTATGGTACCTCTTTGAGCATTCGCGTTAATGTAACACATTCATCAGATTCGCTGGTGCTTAAACAACGTAATTATTTCTACACGTCCTGAAAAAAAAATTACGTCTACTAGAGACATGATTATTTATATTGATGCCTTTAGCCCGTACACGTATTCTTCATGTTTCAATAAATCAAACATCAGCCGTTCAACTTTGTTTGCATGCTTTAAAGTAACAGAATTGTACAATGTTTATATGTTCTCTTGTTTATGTTTGTACATATAGAGAAATGTAAATGGAAATAAACTTGAAACTTGAAACATCAACTAAATTCACAAATAGTTCGTCAGATACAGTCTGTGTGACTTTGATCGACAGAAAACTGGCATTATCATTGACTTACATTGGTCCAAAAGTAAATACATGAACGAATACATAGTACCTACTTATTCTTTTAATTTATTTGCTAATGACCGACTAGCTTTTTGGAAAGCTAAAACTTGTTATATATATATTCGGACTAATGGAAGTGTAGGTTAATTGTCTCTTCTGTACTTTATTGTTCCATAGTACCTACAAATTAATATTTACTAGATGTTCAGTAATTTTAGACGTCTATGAGTTATATAACGGTATGTTTCTTTATTGATTTGCACCAATCCTACTGAATTCACACGCAGTACATATTTGGTGTTAGTGATCGTGTTATTTAACTTTGTGGGTACAATGCAACAATAAAAAAGAGACAACTGAGACTTACACTTCATAAAAACATTGAACTTTATTAGCGTGGAACCGCAAATAACATCGTTGTAGTATGCATTAAAGCTGGTGTTCTAATTCCACCAAAATTACCATAAAATACCGCAAAGCAAATATGACAAAATTAAGTTGCTGTTGTTGAAAAGAGGTCTAAATAATTATTGTGAGTCTACATGTGGTCGAATAAAAAAAAGGCTTGATAAAGGTTTATCAATAATTACGAACTTGCATTATCCTTTAAGTACATCTGTAAAGTAGCTGTTACCGTGTCATTGGTTCTTTTCATATAATGTATTTAAAGTCCATTTATTACAAATAAATTATTTCACATATCATATCGCATATCATAAACATCAATTGCATCCATTTCATATCATTAAACAATTAAGGGAAGGGCACATGTTGTAAGCACTTTATGCCCAAACCATTTTATTTTTCTACTTAATCTTCGTGTATATGTGTGCAATTATGCCTGTACAAAGAATAGAAAATAAGCTATATTATACAATTCAGACATTAAAACGTCTGCAGAAGTGTGAACATTGTAAGATAAATTATAACAGAGAACTCCATCCATGTTATATCTCAGTTTTATATCCCACAATCACCGCATACCGCAAAATCCTGCTAAAATACACAATATCACCCAAGCCTTTACTACTGGTGATCGTGGTTTATCCTACGATTATAAATCAGGAATTCTACAAGTTCTTCTTAGCAAAAAAAAAACAACAACAAATATTTTACCGTTTTAAACCTCATCCAGAAGTAAAACTGCGCGAATGTATATTTAGCTACACGCTTTTTAGGCGCAAGTGTGAGGTTGGTGCACCCTAGAACCTGGTTTAACCCAACCCCGCCCCCCCCGCCCGTGGCAAATTGTTTTGCCACTGACCGTTCCAAGGCGGTAACCCCTCGGGTTCTCAATTTTTTTAATTGTTTGTGGTGTCAGTTTTGAAACTGATCATTTTATTAAACATGATCTCTTTCTCTCTCTTTCTCTTCTTCTTGACTGTGTGGGGAGGCCGTGTCCTCTGTATGTTTCGATTCCTGATATGCACATTTCACTTTTTTTAACATTAGTAAGATATTATAGTGGCGCCCTAAGTGGAATCGTCAGTGGTTGTTTCTAAACAGAGGATAACAATAAGGAAAGATTATCTTGCTTTTCACGCCGCAATACTGATGTAACAGTCAGATGTACTTTTTTTTTACTAATTCCCATAAGTGTCATCCTACTATTAGCAGCTTCTTTGCTCTTATTTATGCTACTGCTAGCAGTAATAATACTGCAGCTGCCTTAAGTGCTTCTACTTTTATTGCTGACTGCTGCATTGCTATTGCTCATACATAATCAGTAAATTTTATCTTTATGCTGAAACTACAATAAAGTAATACTTGTGGCATTGTAGTGAAGTTACTGCTGTTACTGTTGGGATTATGACTGCTATAACGAAATCTTCTGCCAGAAGTATTACTGTTCTAACCCCTATTACTACAAGCAGTATACTCGCTGTTGATTCTGTTACTGGCAGCAATTATAATATTGTTTCTGACGTTACCGCAAACAGTTACTACGGTAGTGAAACCTCGGATTATCATCATTTTTTTAATGAACCGTGATTTGAAATTAATCATAATATAAACTCGTTCTCATTTCCTGTATTCTTTACAGCTGTATGAGGCTGTGTTTTCTGAATGTGGATACTTTTGAAATGCATATGACTGTCAGCAGTGATAATGCTAGCATGGTTGAAGATTTTCCTGGTTCAAATTTCAAATGTATATGTTCTGATACATGTGCTTTTGCTAACAGTTGTTGGTGTCATCAGTAACAACAGCAGTGTTGTTACTACCAGCAGTATCACTTGTATTACTGCTGTTCCTCAAGAAGTGTTACTGATGTAACTGCCGGCAGTGTTACTGGTGTTAGTGTTAATACTGCTGTTACTGCCAGCAGTATTACTGCTGTTGTATTACTGCTGTTAGTCCCAGCAGTATTACTGCTGTTACTGCCAGCAGTGTTACAGCAGTATTACTG
This sequence comes from Corbicula japonica, assembly GCA_038501625.1. Taxonomy (NCBI): domain Eukaryota; kingdom Metazoa; phylum Mollusca; class Bivalvia; order Venerida; family Cyrenidae; genus Corbicula; species Corbicula japonica. The sequence goes on along the minus strand of JAZAYU010000787.1, from coordinate 135,471 downwards.
CTGTTACCGCCAGCAGTGTTACAGCAGTGTTACTGCTGTTACCGCCAGCAGTGTTACAGCAGTGTTACTGCTGTTACCGCCAGCAGTGTTACAGCAGTGTTACTGCTGTTACCGCCAGCAGTGTTACAGCAGTGTTACTGCTGTTACCGCCAGCAGTGTTTCAGCAGTGTTACTGCTGTTACCGCCAGCAGTGTTACAGCAGTGTTACTGCTGTTACCGCCAGCAGTGTTACAGCAGTGTTACTGCTGTTACTGCCAGCAGTGTTACTGCAGTGTTACTGCTGTTACTGCTGCACTGCTAACTTCCTGGCCATATTTTTTTCACAAGGAAATTGATATTATTCCTAAATATTGCAAGCAAGTATTTATCGTCAGATAAATTTATTGCTCAGCGACAGAGCAATTACGAAGCTTACTTTCGGTTATATGGCCCCATGTCGATCCCGGATTGCTTTCCGAGGTTTGATAAATCCCGGTTTCACTGGAGAAGGCACTTCAAAGATAGAATTGCTGTTAGTACCATAAACTTGTCAAAAGGTCTGCAATTATTAACGGGTTAGCGTTTGGTGTAATATTTTCACGCCTGTATATTAGCAGAAGGATCTTTTTTTAAATAAACCTGATATTGCTTATACTGCGAATCGAACCCGTACCATACAGAGACAGCACACAGGCATGCACAACCGATTACGCTACTAATTGGGCTAGCAAGCAAAGCGGCATAGACGTCTCTGTTCCGCTTTTTTTTAAACGTTTGCATGTAAATAGACCATTACCATAATTTATTCACAGATGCGCACAAACGCTTCGGAATTTTTCTAAATTTACAGCGTCATTCTTTTTCGGGTCGAAAGTGAAAGCTATCGATCATCGTTGTTTACACGGTTGTCATAGTTAGCCATCCGGAAGCGTAAATTTGGGGAACGCAGTCTCATGCAAAGGGCCTATTCATGATAATTTACAAAGTATGTGAGCTGAAGCTATTTTTAAGCGGTTAACTTGTCTACAATTATATACCATTTGTGTATGCTAAATAACCATAAACATATATCCCATTTAACCAAATTATGACCTTTTTGAACTTTAAAAAGGAGTATAGTTGCAGAAGGTCTAACGTGGCATAAAATCATGTAAAAATAATTAAAATATGAAGATTGCATTCACATCACAGTAATGGAAAATTTGCATTTTTCTGCAAATTACCAACATATTTTGGTAATTTCTATAAAAGGCTAGATATTTCGGTGTCCATGTTTCCACTATAGAACGTTTTGTTAGGCGTTTAAGAAAACTGGTCGGGTCGCTGACAGATCTCGGTCAGGGCGTCAGCGCGAGACCTCACAAAGTCAAGAGAGGTTGATCTGTCTCGCGCATTTGCGCAATCGTCCAATTTCTCCTATTAAACGTGCAGATTATACCATAGGTACCCATAACCGTCCTGTCCATGTTAAAACTGAAGAAAAACGATAGCATTATGTTGGTATGCAGGCACGTCATCCGTACAAAGGTATACCTCTTACCGTTTCTCGCCGCCAGTGTCGTATAGCTTGGGTGGTGGCATATTTCCCCAGAATATTACCATTGAGGCAGTGAAAGTGGAGGTATCTATGCAACATAAAAGTAAACTAAAGAAAAAACTTTTTGCAAATTTATCGCCGTTAATCAGATTAATTTAACAATACAATAGCAATTATAAATTACAACTGCAAAAAGTTATTTCTCAACCAATGTTTTATAGAGTTAGGATTTATAAATTAAAGAAAGTAATACATTCAATTTCACCGCTTTATTAGTAAAGGCCAAATAAAAGGCCGCACCTCTTTAAATTTACAAAACCTAATTTGAATTAATCGCTTAAATTAAAAGTCTTTGTGCAAAATGAATTTGAGGTGCAATGAAATAACATTACCAACATTTCTAAAATGATGAGTTTTAAAAAGATAATAACATTAATTGGAAGAAAATATTTCATATTAATTTTATAGAATCAGATACCGCACAGTCATGTTATTTTTTTTACTATAATGACTCCTTTAAAATTCAACAAATCATTTTCATATATGTGCTAACTATTACATTAGGGAATTACTGAAAGCAAAACTGTAGGTCTCGATGATCCAGAAATATATCCATACATTCACGAAGCAGTTTTATGCAGCAACAAAACATGTCATTGTTCAATGGAATTTTCAATACGTTTTCCACGTTGAACAAATCATTGTAACAATAAAAGACCATGCAATTTATTTTGTTATTATATCCAAAAATACACAAAACTATGGAATGATTGTTGTAGTTTATGACTGTTGTTATTCAAGCACCATAGCAGTGACATAGCATGTTCGTTTCATGCCTTTCGTTCTGTCAATGTAAATGTATAAAACTTTTGAATATTTTACCATATTCTAGTTCATTCTTTGAAACTGACTTGAGAGAACGTTCTTTTATTAAATAACAATTGCGAGCCTTGGGGGCTGTGTTTTCTGATATGAATAATTCACTTTTTATAACCATTTTGGGAGTATTAAATTCAACCAATGTCAAATAAATTATATGTATATACAATTGATTCATTTGAAAACAAAAATTTATAAGTGTTGAAAGGACCGTTTATTGCCCTATTGACAACATCAAAACTGTGTTATAAATGAAATTATCAATGAAAAGTAACTATACTGAACAAAAATTTAAAAGTATCTATCTACCTTTTATGCTTTTATTCTCACAGATATATTTTCATTTAATGAGGAACACTTTAAATGGTGTTCTATTAGTTAATCTCAGTTGTTTGTAAGTTTGTTTGCTCATGAACAAAATCTTCCACATCAAGACTTAAGCAACTGCCCACCGAATAACAACTAATATAATATTTTTACAATAATCAATTAAAGGGAAAGAAATTGCAAATGGTTGGAGTATATAGCGATGTTTATCGAAGATTCGTGTTTTAATGAATATTTTGTGATTTTATTGATCACAAGAACTAGAGAAAACGATTTTTATTCTAATTATTTTCTTGACTCATGGATGTTTTCCTGAAACCCTTATTATAACAGAGGGAAAAATAATTAAGTTGTGATTGCAGATGTTCAAGAAAATTTTATTTCTTTGTAACGATTACAGAAATGTACAAATTAGTCAGAAGAATTTTGAATTTTCGTATTGTAATGTTATAAAATTACAGGAACAGGATAATTTTTAAATTTTTAATCAGTGTATCACTGAGAATATTTTTCTGAACATATGCACATTTTAAATACATTAAGAAAAGGCTCCATGTAAGATTCATTGTGAAATTCTGAGCCCGAAACAGCGATTATGAATTTACCGTTTAACCAAGACATTAAGGGTCCACTACACTCCTTGCACGTTCATCGATAAAAAAGAAAATTATTAAAATCTCAATAACGGGAAAATGCCGTTTAATGAAACTGTGAACAAAATGAATGTTTCTAATGTATCTTTATTTTGCATATTTTAAGATACGTTAGAACAGTGAAGAATAACAGCGAGATCTAAAAACAACATAAAACATCATTATAAATTCCCACATACACTCACCCAGAAATCTAATTGGTCATCAATTGTATATGTTTACAATGTATGCTAAATTAGTTTTGTTTTTATCCTATGTAAAGAGAGGTTGTGAACAGAACTGTTTTGTCTTGAAATTAATTTTAACTGTCTTTTACAGTAGCGGTATTTGTGCAGTGTGGCGGCTGTAAAAAGTCTCCCTGTACATATAGTCAGTACTGTTTTCAGTAAAATAACCCGTTACCGATGTCTTGCAGTGATTGTTATGTATATCAGGGCTATCCGATCAACCTTTTTTGGGATTTGTCGCGGCTAGCTCAGTTTGTTGCGTCGCAGGAATTGCAGGGCTAGGCGCTGTCGCTGTGACAGTGCGGGTTCGCTCCCAGCTAGAGGCACTATCATTTGTAATCACTATTGATTGTTTTCTGAAAAAAATCGAATGCCATTTACCTACACTGCAGCGTCAAAATTAGAACAATCTTTAATTGAAAGTTAGATACAAATGTAATTATACAATTTGGTACATTGAAGGGGATTTATTTAAACATTCAATAAAAGCTGCTGATAAGATTTTATGTTTTCCTGCTAAAGAGGTGTCCTACTAAAAGAAAACAAGAAGTTTGGAGCAACTTGCTGGTTGCTTGACCTTTAATTTCATTAAATGCATTTTAAGAAAAAAATTAGTATTATAACTCTTGTTGCTTAACTGATCCAAATTCAATTATTACAAGATTAAAACTTTAATTGACGACTGTTATTGGCAACTGATTGCAAATTAAGAGTTAAGTCAATGTCATTCTCAGAAAAAATATGGACAAAAAGTGAAAAATTAGAACTTTGGGTGAGTGAAAGTAATATGAAAATGATAACAATAGCTTGTGTCCTCGTGACTTACATGTGTAAACACTTTATGAGATATTACTAATGTGTGTTTGACCTTCAATTTCCTGGTCGCTTCCTGGTCGCGTAAACTGGTGACAAACCCTTATTTCTATTTTCTTAGTTAAAAGTTATTTACAAAGATTACAAAACTCTATTGTGAGTATCATTAAACTTATGTGGGAATTTAAAATCATGTTTTAAATAATATGCATATCAGGCATAACCACAAACAGAAACACAACCAGAGAGAGCAAAGATCAGAGAATTATTTGTTTACAAAATTTTTGGGGACACCAGTTGTTTCCAATCAACTGGTACTGAAATTTCTTTCAGGAAACACATTTTATTTTAACAGTCTATGTTTGATTACATCATTGGGCAACTGTGCACGCCCGTCACAGGCAGTGTAAAACTGCAACTGTGAACGATTGCTGATAACCATTACAAATGCTGAACACAGTGTACATCAGAAATATATCGTTAATATTGTGTTTAACAACCGCCAGAAAATTATCATTTTATTTTCTAAATTTAAACACTTAAAACCCTCACAATACGTTGGGAATGATGTATATCTATGTGCCGTATATTAACTTTTTTATATTAACTACGACTCCTAAATCATCACATGATTTAATTTCCTGCCATTTTTATGGTTTCTTTTTCGTTTGTTAACATTCTTATTAGAAACTTTTCTGCTATGTCAATGATTAGATTCATTTTTCTTTGCATATATTGCATATACCTGTTAATTTTCGGGTTTACTGCAGGTAATTATTTATTTTTTTAAAGGATAGATGCGACAAAGTGATTAGTTTTCGTTTTAAGTCTATCTTTATTATATTGGCAATGAGGTCCATGACTGCATTTGATTTAACACTGTGAAATGTACATTCTGTTTTCGATAACACGTTATCATCTTGTTCATTAATAATCTTAAGTTCATATCACCCGACTTATGAAGATTGTGAACATGTTTGTCTATTTTGTTTACAATTTCTTTTAGTATCTCTTACTGATTGTGGAAAAGGATGTGAATCGTGTGGTAATGACGAAAACGAATGCCAAGTATGCAAACACGGCTTTTATAAATCGGGACATGTTTGCAACGTGTGTTCAAAGGATGCAGTTCCTGTCAAAACAATGATTTTTGTGACATTTGCAAAGATGGTTTTGGACTCACACACGGAACATGTCAACCATGTTTGAAAGGGTGCAGACAATGTAAATTTAAGGAACGAATTAAATGTGTTTCGTGTTTTCCAGGACATTACATTAACGAAAATATTTGCAAGTCTTGCTCAAAAGACTCCATCGCATGTTCATGTAGCGTTGCAACATTTTGGAATGGGTCCTCATGCTCTGTATGTCCCATTGGTTGTACACGTTGTTCATCATCACAGTTCTGCAGAGAGTGCAAATCTGGAGATTACGGTAAAACCTGTCACTATCCTTGTTCGGAAGGATGCAATGCGAGTACATGTGCGAAGTCTACAGGCTCGTGTCCCTGTAAAATTGGATTTAGTGGGATAGGAATGTGACATTCAATGTCCAGAGAAGTGCGAGGATTGCTATGCGGCTTTTTATTGTTCTGCTTGTAAACCTGGATATTATGGTGAAACATGCCAAAAAACATGCCCATTTGGTTGCATCGATCACATTTGTCATATAAACAACGGTTCATGCATTAATAAAACATGCAATGCAAACTTTGTAGGTAATTCATGCGATAAATGCGAGCAAGGAAAGTACGGTGAACATTGTCAATGTAGCTGCACTGTAAATTGTGCATCATGTAACCCGGACCAATATTGCACCCAGTGCATTGATGGTTTTTATGGTATATTATGCACCCACAAATGCCCGTCAAATTGCTTCCAAGGCATGTGTACGAAGGAAGGGTCGTGTTCTAGCTGCATCGAAGATAATTATAGACATACTTGTGAAGAAAGGTGTCCAGACCAATGTTAAACGTGTGTCACTTATGATGACTGCAGATCTTGCCATATCGGGTTTTATGGAAATGTGTGTCAGTCTAACTGTTCTTGTTTAAATTTGACATGTGATCAGGAAGACGGCACATGCATACATGGTTGCCGAAATGGAAGCGATGGGCCTACATGTGAATTTGGAGATAAAGGTTTCAATATAAAATTATTTTAAAACTCATTTCATTTGATTTCTACGAGACAAGGTAATGTTAAATGTGAATTAATCTAATTATGTTCAGTATTGACATTATCAAGATAAAATTATTATATTATTTATTATAATATTTCGATAGGTTTGGCTTAAAAGCAATGATGTCAACTCGTTGAAGCAAATTTCTAACTTGAGTTTATTGAAATAAATTGTTCAAGCTTACCAAAGATACGTGAAAATCGTTTCAACAAGCTACACTGTCTCCTTTTGTATGAATAACCGTATTTTTTAATGTATGCCCAGTTCGTTCTCTGTGATACGCAGGATTTATATTCTTGTAATACACTGTTCTTTTCCAACAAAAGACTTAACTGCGATCACTGGATTAGCTGTTACTGGTGCTCTGGTAATACTCACATTATCAGTGTGTGTCATGTTAGGAATCAATAGACGGTAAATCATTTTTCAATTATTTAAAAGTGCTTCTTTCAATAAATGTTTTAACAATTAAAATCATCGAAATAATTCAACCTTCAATTGTCATCTTGAAAGAATGCGTGTTCCAAACGATGTTTCTTTTTTGTGTGTGTGGGGGGGGGGGGGAAGGAGGGAGGGGGGATTTTGCTGTTATAAACAGGATTTATATTCTTAAGTCTTCTATAAAAAGTGAAATGTGTATACCAGAAATAGCAACAGCCATTCCATAAGTCAAATTGGAGAGACAAAGACGATAAAACAGTTCATCAATAAACAAACATTTAGAAGTTTTTTTTGGTTTCAATATCCCAGTCAGTATAGGTTTGGGTAGTGCCCAATCAACACAAGGATAGACCTGCTTTTTGACGTTCTCTGTGATACGCAGGATTTAAATTCTCGGATCCTCTTTACCGTTCAGTTCTGCTCACTCGTGTTTGGATAACCCATATATTATCGGGAGGGGGTATACGCTGCTGATCATGGAATGGTATTATTTTGAAAATATACCGCATAGAAGGTTCCATGTTCACCATGATATGCAGTTACTCGTTTGGCAGGGATTAAACTTGGCACTATTTACTCGTGTAAATATTGAGTTGTGTTCGTACATGTACCCGGGACGAGACGGCGTAGAGAGTAATAAGCATTCTAAAATGTTCTGTGGTGATTTTTGGGCTTTTTAACACGTGCTTTATAGTTCATCATTTTTTCAGACGACATAGAAACACCTCAGCCAGTGATGAGACGGTCGTCAACACTTCCGTTGAAATGAAAAACAGGAAATATGAAGAGTTGCTTCCAAGCCAGGGTATGTGTTCGTTTATTTTTGTTTTTGTTTCGTTTTTGTGACAAACCTATAGGTTGATTTTATATTTAAAACCTTGTCAATGTTTTGTTTCAAATGTTTTTGATTTTTCTTTTTAGAAAAAAATCTTTGTTACTCAAAACAGCATTATTTATTCTGTTACCTAGTTATCTTTTAGCGTCTATGGAAATTTATCGCGCAGCCATTATTGGTATGCATAACGCAATTCTAGTTTATTTGTTTTTCTTTCAAACGTTTGGTGCTTTCACGACAATTAGTATTTCGGAACAAATGAAATATTAAATTTTACATGAACATTTTAGGTGTCGAATGAAAATTATGTATTTTGCAGGACCAGTGTACATAAATCTCCAGACTAGCGCACCACAAGATAACCAGACGACACATATCTATGACGACCTAGCAACTAATATGATTTAGTCGCACATTCACATTTCTTGTATTTAAGCTAATTGCATTATGATGTGCCTAATATACTGTTATGTCTGTTAATATCATATAAAGACGTGAGATACAGACTAAGCTTAGCTTGAAAAGACAACTTGAGTAAACCGAGAGTAACAGAAAATAACAAAATCAGTTCTTTATTTGTGACATATTATGGTAGTATTCAACTTAAAGCTACGGTATGTTACTACCATAAAGGACAATAAATAGAATATTGATGTTGCATTTTATTGTAATAAAAGTATGTCCGAAAATGAGGACGACACAGGCCGTTTTGTAAGTACGAGTATAAATATTATGCATGTTATAACTATCGCCATTACCATCTGTTTTGCATATATAGTTGATTATGGTTCATTTTCTTGAAAAATAAGTATCATGACGAAAAGTCATAAAGGGTTTGAGGTTAACTGTTTCATTGCGTATATCCATACGTCAGTTGTTGATAACGACTGAGTAAAATTCAAGAGCTCGTGCACTGTTTTGTCTTTAGGAAAATTAACAGTCAATAGTGAAAGCTGCAAGATGATCACTACTATTGTTTATATTAACTTGATTGATGACTTATCTATTATAGTTTCTTAGCGGTCTACATGCCTTTACCTTTGATCGGATTGTTCACCTCTTTGACTTAATTTGATAATTGTAAGAGATTATGAAAGTTTCTCGGTTAATCTTGAAAGAGATGTTCGGCAAAGATCGCTACGACACAGTAAGTTCGTTTCGAACAGTTTATTCTTATTGATTAACATTCCCACTGATTTCTACTAGATACCTCCCTGTACCTTAATCGTAATTATCACCCTTCTGGTAAAAAAAGCCATAGTCGAAATAGATGAGTTCAATTTCCCTCTGCATAATAACTGAACATCTGTATTATTTGCAACATTTAATTGGTTGAAAAAACTAGGCCAAAAGTAAGCTCAGACAACTACGCCGAAAAATAATTTACGACAAACAGTTTAGGAAGAAAACATTACTTAACTACAGAAAAAAGACAAAATACATATCGGGTAATTTAAGCAGACCCGTTGGTGCTAAACCGTAAAACATAATATAACGAATTATGCATTTGTTTTCTGTTTTAATTAGTAACCTATGTTTGACGAATATTACGGCTCCAAGTAAGAATCATTGTAAATTTTCAGATTCAACTGATTCCAAACCCAACTCAGCGAGTGTAAAGTTATTGTTTGACCACGACCATAACCGATTGTCTCATAAGGCAATTTCTTTTACAATTGTTCAGTGGAAACAGGTGAGGAAAATCCTGCTGTTTTAGCAAGTGAAGAAAGAATGTTGTTTGCAATGTATTGTTGTTAAAGGAGTCTTTTAATTGTTTTTAAATATTTGCGACACTATTTGTGACAATGAAGACTTACACATTCCCTGTTCTCTGAAAGAACTTTAAAAATCAGATCATAAATGACTCAACAAAGGTGCAGTTGCATATTTCATGTTCATTAAGACCATTGAGGCAACCATTATGCAAATGCAATCGACACGTCAAGTGCAGATTTACCCATATGCAATCTTAATTAAAAAAACAACATTTGATAAAATATCACAATCAATCTGATATTTTTTAAAATTTTTTGTGAAATATATATATATGTGAAATGAATTATTCTGTTCATAATAATAATTTAATTTGAAAACAGGGCACCGTTTTAAGGACCTTTTCAGTTATGTGGATATTTTCATAAATTTGCAAACAAAACTAATTACTTTCTCTGAAAACAGACGGACATCCTTCTTCACATACATGTTGTTAAATACAATACTCAACTACTTAAAGCAACCGTTCATTTTAAAATACTACTATGCACAACACAATACCTTTTTCTTGCATTAAACAAGAAAACAGTTAACTGATGTAGTTACCTCAATAAATATATAATATCTGGCAAAACAACATTAACAAAAGCGCAGATATCACTGAAGAGATAGCAACGAACTGAAATATGAACATGGGCCAAGAAGAAGTAGAACGATTAAATGCAAATGAAAGTAGAGAACTATAAATATACTCTTCGTCGAGTCTGTTGTTTGTTTGCCTGTACAAAATTAGGATCTTTTTATTATGACCAGGACAGATGTAATTACATTTAACTGTTAAGGCTGGATCAACAATGTATGTACATAATTATATAACAGTATGTTTTCTTTGTATAAGCCTTTCTCCCCACCGAGCAAGCAATATTGTCGTATATGTCGTGTTAAATGGCTTTCAAAGTTCCATTTTTTAATTTTTTAATTACAATTCTTCTTCAGCATAACTATAACAAAAATGTGCTGACTTTTTGAATTTATTCAACATCCGCTTGAAATAGATGGATGGAGAAATTACACTCACCCAAAGTTCTAATTGGTCACCATTTGAATATGTTTACAATGTATACTAGTTTCGTTACTTCCCCATGTCAAGGGAGGTTGTGAAAAGATCTGTTTTGTCTTGAAATAAATTACTAAATGTCTTTTTAATCTTTATTGATTGTTTTCTTAAATGAATCCAATACCATTTTTTACACCGCAGGGTCAAAATAAGTACAGCCTTTAATTGAAAAGGAGGTAATTATAAAATTTGTTTATTTGAATGTGACTTTTTTAAACAAAATGCTGCTGATTAATGAGTTTTCATGTTTTTTTCCTACAATTTAGGTACCCTTTTAAAACAAACAAGAAATTGAGAGCAATTTTTGGATTGCTTGACCTTTAATGCATGAAATGCATTTTTAGCAAAATTTAGGATAAGTCTCACCAAACTGTTCCAAAGTCAATTATTGAAAGATGAAAAAATAAATGAAAGACTGTTATGAAATATTCCGGACAAAAAGTTACCTGTTAGAATTTTTGGTGAGTGTATATCTATGGCAACAAGTTGGAACTCAGATAACAAAAAATACAAGGTAAGTGAATACGTTGTGATCAAGGCTGCAGAGGACATGGGTAAGGAATAAATAGTAGAAGGGTGACACATGCATATCAGGCATAACCAGAAACAGAAAACACAACCTCTCCACACAACCAAAACACAGAGGAAAATAAAGCATCAATTTATAAAATTATCAATTTCAAATAAGACACCTTAAACCCTTAAACAATTAACGAAAAAGAAAACCCGATGGGTTGGCGCCTCGGAACGGTGAGAACAAATTTAACAACTTTTAAAGTCTATTGTAACTTTTATAGAAACTAACTTTCAGTGATTTGTTAAACAGACAGATTAATTAATCTTTAAATATATCAAAACATATGTTATTATAATTGTGGGCTGGTTTTACTTCTGTATTAATTTCGTTTCAAATATTATATTTTTATTAAGAAGTTAAGAAAGAGCCCTAAAGTTTACCGAAAACGTATTTAAAAAATCGGAATTTCTAAGGGTTATAAGCTGTTCTATGAACTGTTATCCCGAAAACCCTTTACGTACATTCTCAGTGGACTTTAATGGAATAAATAGTAACAAGGAACCAAGTATCATAGATCAATAATCAAAGATCGGAGCTACGTTATATGGTCGTCAAAGAGAATTAAACGACAGCTGTGCTTCTTTTACAAATGAACAAATAAGAGTTATAATAACCCAAAACAAAAAATTTAAAACATACAGGATTAGGTTTTGCTTGGTCTGTTTATCATGATTCTGATATATATTGCAAAATTCCTACAATCACTACCACATGCCAAATCTGGAAAAACGGTTAAAAATGATCGATTGAGATAGGGAGCAAAGATCATACTTATACTTATGAAATTTCTTGGAAGAATACAGTTGTTCCCCCTTAATTGTAATCATAATGTGTTCACGAAAAACATTTTCTTTTATTATAATCACAAAGTAAACATTTTGTGTGATTACCATAGCGGGCAACTATGTGAATGCCCACCAAAAATACTATACAACATTACCTCTGTTATGAATGATTTCAAAGGAAACTAAGAACACATACACATGCTGAAAACAATGTATATCAGATATATACTTAACCGCAAATATTTTGTTTAACAGCCTCCAACATTGTAATTTTAATTTCTGAATCTTCTTTAACATTTAGGACTTTAAACCCTTTCAATACGGAGTGAGTTATGTATATCTATGTGAAGTAAATGAACACTATATTATAACTTTGAATCTATTAAATCTCTTTATTTAATTTCCTTCCATTGTTATGTTGTTTTTTTTCGTTTGTCAACATTCTTAATAGAAAATATTCTGCTATGTAAATGATGAGCATCATTTTTCTTTGCATATATTTGTTAAGTTTCGGGATAACTTCAGGTAATTTATTCATGAATTTTTAAGGATAGATGCGATATCTTATAAATAGTGATGAGTTGTTCGCTGGTAATTAAGTCTATTTTTCGATTATAGCGGCAATGATGTTCATTTGCTCTGTGACTTTGAATTTTTCATTTTATTTTCGATTAAATGTTATCAACTATTTAGTAATAACATTATGGTAATATCCAGCTACTTATGAAGATTGTTAACCTGTTTGTCTTTTACAATTTCTTCCAGTATCTCTAACAGATTGTGGACAAAGATGTGAGTTGTGTGATGTTGGCGAAAACAAATGCCTAGTATGCAAACCTGGATATTATGGTGAAACATGCCAAAATACATGCCCATTTGGTTGCATCGATCACATTTGTCATATAAACAACGGTTCATGCATGAATAAAATATGCAAGGCAAACTTTGCTGGAAGTAAATATGATACATGCGAAAAAGGAAAGTATGGTGAACATTGTCAAAGTAACTGCTCTGTCAATTGTGCATCATGTAACTCGGACCAATATTGCACCGGGTGTAAAGGCGGTTTTTATGGTGAAGTCTGCGCCCGGAAATGCCCGTCAAATTGTTTCCAAGGCATTTGTACGAAAGACGGGTCATGCTCTAGCTGCAGTCCAGTTCAATGTCAGACTTGTCTGAATAACGATGATTGCAAATCTTGCCATGAAAATGTTTGTCAGTCTAACTGTTCTTCTTGTTTAAATTTGACATGTAGACAGGAAGATGGCGAATGCTTACAGGATTTCCGAAATGGAAGCGATGGGCTTAAATGTGATATTGGAGATAAAGGTTTCTATACAAAATCCACGAGTCTAGCTAATGTAATCTTAAATGTGACTTGAATTCTAATATGACATTTAGCATAAACATTTCAAGCTTACATTATCATTCTATTTCCATCTACATGTGTAATATTATATTATTTGGAAAAGTGTGGCCATAAAGCAATAACATTATCAGAAATATGCATTTCTATTATTGCTCCTGAACAGGATCAATCAAACCGATCGGGTGTTTTTAAATCTATTTAATCTAAATAACAGTATCAAGCTTGCCAAAGAAATGATTCAATTGTTTCAACATCTTACTTTGACTCATTGTAAATGTATGTATATATATATTTTATGCCGACATTTTATTATAATTTTGTCCTTTCCACCAGGAGCCTCTCTTACGATCACAGGATTTGCTGTCACGATTGCTCTGATAATAATCACAGTATCGGTGTATGTCATCTTTGCAGTTAAGAGACGGTAAATCAGTTTTCAATTATTTTACAGCATGTCTTTCAATAAATGTTTTAACAATTAAAATCATCAAAATAGTTCAATCATCAATAGCCATCCTGAAAGAATACATGTAAGTGTTCGAAACGATGTTTATTTTTGGGATTTTGCTGTTATACACAATATTTATATTCTAAAGTCTCCTGTAAAAAAGTGAAATATGTATATCAGAAATAGCAACATTCATCCCACAAAGCCAAAAAAAAGAGACGATTAAACATTGGTTTATAAAATTATCAATTTCAAATGAGACACCGCTAACAATTAACGAATATAAGTACCCGAGGGGGCTACCGCCTAAAAACGGTCATTGGCAAAAAGTGTGTCACTGTTGTATAAACTGTTTACTTGTTTCGATATTGAGTTGTGTTCGTACATGTACCTGGGACGAGACGGCATAGACAGTAATATGCATTGTAAGGTTATTCTATGGTTATTAGTGGGCTCTTTTTATACGTGCTCTATAGTTCGTCATTTCTTTAGACAACAGAGAAGCACATCAGCCAGTGACGTGACGGCCGTCAACAGTCCGGTTGAAATGAACCAGAGAGAATATGAAGAGTTGCATCCACGACAGGGTCAGTATTCGTTTTTTGTTTTTGTAACAAAATTATGTTTAATTAAATATTTAAAAAATAAAGAAATATGAGTATTAGGAATGGCCAAAAAGTTGAAAGGAGAAGAGACCAATTTTATAAAATGATCATTTTTAAAAACGTTATCAATGATTTGTTTTAATGTCTTTGCTCAATTATTTTTAGAAAGAAAACGGTCGTAAACTCAAATCCAGCTTTACTGCTATTGATACCTTGTTGTCTTTTACGGAAATTTATAGCAATTTATCACGCCGCCATTATACATTTTATAGGTATGCTTAGCTGAAAATTCTAATTTAATTTTTTCGCTACATGGATAAAAGAGAAGTTAAAATTTTCGTTTAAACGTTATGTACTATCTCGTCATAAGGTCTTTGGAAGAATTGAAATAGCTATTTTTCATAAGAAACGTTAAGGTGTCAAAGGAAAATTTTGTATTTTGCAGGATCAGTGTACATAAACCTTCAGATTGGCTCTCCACAAAATAACCAGACGATACACATCTACGACGAGCTTGCAACTAATATGATCTAGAAACTTTAGTACACCGAGAGTAAAAGAACGAGCCAACAGCAAATATTAAACAAAATCAGTTTTTGCGACACATAACGATACTACACGTACTCATCTAAGATAGTTTGTTGTCGATAATTAATCTTGTGTTTTCATCTGTATCAAGTTAAAAATTTACCTTTACGATGTATCTGGAAAATACTGACCAGTTTGAGAGTATCTTTAATTTTTTTCGTTTCCTGTGATAGATTTTATGTAAACCTTTTATTGAAAGTACTCTTTTCTCCAATAGAACTTTCAAGTACTTTTTTAAATTTTTATTTTAAAGCTTCAAACGTTTTGGAACTGAGCAAAATACTGAAAAAATAATAGGCATAAGTTAATGTTTGTATTAATTTAATGCCAACGGTTAGTGTAAATATTGTACATGGCAATTGTTTTAATTCCGGCAAATGTCAACAAAGAAATGGCTAAGATCATTCTAGATTTTGCGACGTTGTGGATTTGACTGAAACCACGAAAGAAGTATATATTTTTACCTAATATAGTCTTATGGTTTGGAACCTAGTGAAGTTTTAAGGAGAATTCACCTTTTGAAAAAAAACATAGTTTTTAATTTGCAAAAAAGGAATCCATTGTTTAAATTGTTAATGCGAATCATCTCAATTGCTCTTCATTTTAATGCTGCTTAATTCACAGTTCAGGGTGAAATATGTCTATGTCTCATTGTATGTAGCATATATTAATTTTACCTCAGATGTAAAATGTCAATAAATGACTAAAATGGGGGAATTTCGCCGAAAGTTTGGAATTATCAGTTCATTTAAGGATTTGTTGTGAGTGAAATTTACAGCCTTTAGTAACTCTTTTAAAAACTTTGGCCTCCAATATATTCAATTTGTGCCTTGAGTGTGTAATGATACTACATCAATAACTTTGTTGACGGACCTTCTACAGTTTATTTTATAACTTTTGATATTTTAAAACAATTAATACTTGCGCGACCAGCCACCTTTTAAAATTTAAAAAAAATAGCTTAGGTGGCATAATAAATGCAGAAATATTTAGTATTCGTTATAACCATTACCATTTTATTTTGCAATATGTATCACGTCGGAAAGAAGTCATTAAGGGTTTTGGGTTGACTGTTTATGTCCCTGAATCAGTTATTGCTTACGACTGAGTAAGGGTCAATGATTTGAGGTTAATTTTATTCATTGTTTTGTCAGAAGGAAAAATTAATAGTGAATAATCCAAGCTGCTAGATGATCACTACTATTGTTTATATTAACAGTATCGATGACACATCTACAACGCCCTGCATGCTTTTACAATTAATGGGCTTGCTCATTTTCTTGCTTAGACGACTGCGGCAGAATCGTAAAAGGTTATGAAAGGTTCGAAAAGAGAACACGTTTTCGTTTATTGTTTCTGATATGCCATTTTTTCATTTATTTTATAATACATGTGTACCTTCTCTTGTATTTACATAAGCTGTGTTTCCTGGTTTCCTGGTTTTCCTCATATGTTATTGTTTTCTTCGAAATGTTACAATTTATGACACGGCTGTAAGAGCTATTGAAAGGATCAAAGCCACTTATGAGCACTACTTTATATACCAAACTGAATGGATGAATTATGTATTTATTACAGTATATTTGAAACTCTTGCTGGACAATATTCCCAGCACACGAAAAATATGAAAATATTGCAAGTTATTGTTGATTCGAGTTTTCATGTATCAGTGTCCGCGCTGTCTAGTTCATGGTTGACTACAACGCAACTTGATAATTAACAAGTTAACTGTATCAATTGTCTTCGATATGCTAAGATTTTCAGTGCGTAGTTTTCATTTAATGTAAATATCCATTTGTCCGACATGATTAATAAATTGCGTTTCTCTTAAGAAGGAACCAATGAGCGTATTAAAAATTTTAAACCTTTGTTTCACAGCCAATGTCAAATGTTAGAATTATCATAAAGAAATCAGATGACTCGGAAGATTGATTACTATCCTCGGCATTACTTAGATGGATTATAACCTGCTAAATGTTAATGTTAAAGAAACATGCCATACATTAAAACAAACACTTTTGACACAACTAATTAGAAGTGTTGTGCTTAATGACATTCAGATTTTAAGGCCTGTAGAAATAGTTAATTTTCGAGATAAATTAAATGTCGGTTTTATATGTGGACATACATGTATCACTTATTTGGAAACAAATCTGTTACAAAATGCATAGTTTTTTTTGTTATTGACGTTATAAAACAAGCTCACTTTTCACTGTTACCGTTCACAAATTATTCACAGTATTTAATCAACCATACTTCAGGAAGAGAGTTTATAACACTTCTGATAAAATTCAAATATGCGTATCAGGAATCGCCACACTCAGAAAACACAGCCTCTCCGCGCAGCGCAAAAGTAGTGAGGAAAAGAGAGCAAGTTATTTTAAGAATATAAATTTTTTATAAGACACTACAAAAAATAACCAAAAAGAGAACCCTTAAGGTTACCGCCTTGGAACGGTCAGTTGCAAAACAATTTGCAACTGGGAGTTTAAACCAGGTTCTAGGGTGCACCAACCTTACACTTGTCCCAACAGGTTCTCATATGCACAAACAAACTGTACAAGTTGTCCATTCTATTTTTTCTTTTCAGAATTTCAGGTCGTATTACCTAAGTAAAATTCCTTTATATTCATACATACTAATACTTTGAATACCATCTATTCAATATGTGTATCACAATTTAAGTACATTCTCATTATTTTCGGAAAACACATCTGAAAGATCACTTTTTATTTTTGCATGCTGTTAAAGAACATTTTTGCAAAACCTTATAACATGATCTTTGGTTTTTCCACGGCATTGTTTTACGAGCATGATTAGTTTATAGGTTGTACTTCGACTTGTGTTAGCTCAGCGTTCAATATAATTTTTCCTTGATTTAATTTCCTGAGTGTATATTACTCACTTTCATATTTTCTAAATAACTGTTGTCAATATGGATATTTTACTATAAAAATGTTTATTCAATTATATTTTGTAATTTGTGCGATTGCTTCAGGTATGTTTCAAATATTTTACATTTCTCATAAGTAATATACATGCTTGTATATAAAACATAATTGCATTTGGCATATCATACTTTGGGATGGCTCAACTTTATAATAACTAGTTCCCATAACCATTCCTCATACGACGTTGTTTACTTGTTGTTGTCAAGATAAAAGAGACTCTAGGATTTTTTTGGCATTTTAAAATATCGATGAGCAGGCGTTGAAATAGAGAAATAATGCATTTCATTACACTATTCGTGACGAGTATATTGACGTTATTGATGCTGTGACAGTTCTTTCGTCTTCGTTAATCTAACATTATTACCATTTAAACATGATCAGCGGAGACGGAAGACTTGCATTAAGAGGTCGCAAACACTGCAAATGGCGAAAACTGGCTAAAATTTAAAAAATGAATTTACCTTTTCAAAACTGGACATTTATTCCCACTGGCAGACAAATAAAAGTGAAGAAATATAGTGTCACGTGGTATTATTTAAGGTTGCATGACCAAGTTGTTTGAAAAAAAATACTTTATTTACATAGAACAGACACCCACAAAAAATGAAATACCGTTGACACAAGACGTCAGGAATGGCTGTTTAAAACGTCTAGAAAAATGATATACGTATCAAGTAAACACTTATTTACAATATTTTGCGGTTATCTGTAAAATAATGTCAGAAATTTTAAGTAGTACATTGATATGTTTTGACTTCAAACCGAAAGTAGATCCGGGAAGTAAGTTTTCCTTGAATTTCTTGAAAACACTAACATTATTTGACGAATTAGCACTAAACATTTTAGACCAGCATATACTTATTTCAGGTATAAGTTGCTTTGGTATATTGTTTATGAATTTCAGAGTTCTCATGCAAACGGTTTTTCTTTTGTTTTAGTATGTGCTTGGTAATTAGAACACGAATTAGACTAAATTGAGCTTGCAAACATTAACTACATCATTAGCTAAACACATTTCTTTACTAAAATATAGGTGGCAATAAGTATTTTCCCCAAAATTCATTTTTGAAATTTTAGCCAGTTTTCGCCATTTGCAATGTTTGTGACCTCTTAAACTGTTTCAGTGTCTATCAATCAAGTTCTAATATAAACAGACCATTCTGATTTTAACCTACCCGGTCATTATATAAAATTGATTCTTTGGGGATATTTTAAGATGAGTAGATTGAGTTTTTCCACCCTTGTAATTTTTTGTCATACATATTAAGGTCATCATCTGTTTAACTTTCTAGAATAAGAAACCTTACCAGCAATCAGAAAAAGCAACATTCAAAAATTCAGCTCTCCAACACATACGATATAATGCGGAGAGGTTAAAGTAAGCACAATAGTGTTTATAATATGATCAATATCAAAGACACCGCAACAAATTTACAAGCAAAAATACTAAGGGTTTACCGCATTGGAGCGGTCTGTTGCAATAGGCCATTGTTGATTTAAATAAGGTTTTATATTGCAAAACCCCACCCATTCCCCGTAGGTTTTCTATGAAAGAACAAGTCAAAGTTGACCTGGTGAAACCTTTACCCGCTCATTACTGCAATTCCTATATACTCTTTGAATTCAAAAAGTCTTGTCCTCTCAACTGCTCAGGAACTTTTCATAAGTTTCATCAGAAACATTGTCCCTTTGAGATGACTTAACAATAATTTAAAATATTCATCCAGATTGTTGAGGCCGGTATTTATCAATTGTGAGTTGGTAGCAGATCAAAAAGAAGTTTCAATATATTTGTATCAGAAGTATTCTACTACTTTTAATTGTTCATTGCACTGTTTTACTCTCAGAATATCTTTGAGCAGCCATAACAGTAACTATAGAATTGAATTGTATTTTATTTCAGTAAGTATTTTAAATTAGTTCATTGGCCTATGAAAAGTCTGGAAAGCCATTACAAAGTTGTCACTGCCTGATAAAGAATAGTCTCCAATTTTCTCTAACGACAAAACGAATTTCAGTAACGTAACAGATAAATGTAATCAATATATTTTTATTTAACATACATTCAGAATTTAAATATAAAATAGTTTGACCTTAAACTTGCTAAAATTCTATTTACATCCAAATGCACAACTAAACGACACCCAACACTGAACCTTTTTTGAATATAAATATGTAAATACGATACAGACAAGAATATCTTTTGTCATTTTGTCTAAAAAATGTATAAAATATGAAATGTTTATACTTGAGTTTTCTTGTCAATATGATACAAAGGAATAACATGTTTCTCTTAGGCGCTGTCGCTGTGACGGTGCGGGTTCGGTCCCAGGCAGAGGCAATATCATTTGAAATTCATAGTAGCGCTATTTGTGCAGTGTGGTGGCCGTAAACAGTCTTTACATACATATAGTCAGTACTGTTATCAGTAAATAATCCGTTACCGATGTCATGCAGTGATGATAGCGTATATCAGGTCTATCCGAACAACTTTTTTTTCTGTTTTCTCTCGGCGAGCTCAGTCGGTTGCGTTGTCGGAATTGCATGCGTAGGCGCTGTCGCCGTGACGGTGCGGGCTCGCTCCCCAGTAGAACAAATAATTTATTATTTGGGCACGCAAGAAATTGCTTTCAACATCATAATACTCATGTTGGTATTTAAAATGATGTTTTGTGTTGCGTATATTTTGTATCTGGGTGTGAAAAATATGTAAACTTTTATTTAGTTATGCTACATTAATAAGAATTAAAAAAATATTCATACCATCTTTAGATTGTTATAACACGAAGTATTTGAACACGTGGTAAATCTATACGTGTTAATTAGGAATATTGTACAAGGAAAATTTTAAAGAATTTTAGTTTTCTACCTTTCCATTCACATGGTACTGTAGAAGTCCCTTAATCTGACGGTCGTTTATGATGTTTCCCGCTTGCTTAAACATCAACAATGTCTTGTAATAAATATAACTTGGGAATTCAAGACAATGCCATAGAATGGGTCTTACATTGTGTCAACATATTTATACATGAATTTATTCTTAATCTTTTTAAGTGACATTTGCAACGTGTGGCAGCAACTGTGATATTTGCAAAGTAGACAAATGCGAGCAATGTGCACAAGGCTTTTTTACTTCCGGCAAGTCCTGCAGTAGGTGCCCAAAAGGATGTTTGTCATGTCTTAATAAGGAAAGGTGTACTGCTTGTGAAGATTCCTTTGGATTTTTCAACGGGACGTGTTTGCCGTGTATGAAAGGATGCAAACGATGTGAATTTGAAGAACGTTATATATGCCTGTCTTGTAAATCAGGATATTATAAGGAATACCATTCGTGCATGTCCTGTTCAAAAGATTGCATTTTATGTTCGTCTTCAGATAAATGTGACAAGTGCAATGATAAATCATTTCTGAATGGATCTAAATGTTCAGCATGTCCTGAAGCATGTACGTATTGTGAGTCTTCCGTACAATGCTTGAAATGTAAATCTGGTTATTATGGATCCGAATGTCAAAATAATTGTTCTGACGGGTGCAATGCAAATATTTGCAATAAACAAACAGGACATTGCAGCTGCCCTGTCAATTGTGCATCATGTAACTCGGACCAATATTGCACCCAGTGCAATGGTGGTTTTTATGGTAAAGTATGCACCAACAAATGCCCTTCAAATTGCTTCCAAGGTATGTGTACGAAAGAAGGGTTATGCTCTAGCTGCATCGAAGGATATTACGGACATACATGTGAAGAAAGGTGTCTAGACCAATGTCAAACGTGTGTTAATAATGATGACTGCAGATCTTGTCATATCGGGTTTTATGAAAATGTGTGCCAGTCGAACTGTTCTTGTTTAAATTTAACATGTTATCAGGAAGGTGGTGCTTGCATACATGGTTGCCGAAATGGAAGCGATTGGCCTACATGTGAATTCGGAAATAAAGGTTTCTATATAAACTTATTTTAAAACTCATTTCAGTTGACTTCTACGAGACAAGGTTATGTTAACTTATATGTGAATTAATCTAATAGTATGTTTAGTATTGGCATTATCAAGATAAAATTATTATAATATTTATTATAATATTTGGGTAGGTTTGGATTAAAAGTAATGATGTCAACTCGTTGAAGCAAATTTCTAGCTTGCAGTTTATTGAGATAGCATGTTCAAGCTCACCAAAGATAGATTAAAATTGTTTCAACATGCTACGCTGTCCCCTTTTGTATGAATAACCTTATTTTTATATGCATATGCCGACATCGTTCTCTGTGATACGCAGGACATATTTTCTTTTATTATAGTGATCTTTCCAGTAAAAGACTCCATTACGATCACTGGATTAGCTGTCACAGGTGCTCTGATGATACTCACAATATCAGTGTGTATCATCTTTGCAGTCAATAGACGGTAAATCAGTTTTCAATAATTTTAACGTGTTTCTTTGAATAAATGTTTAAACATTTTAACAATCGACAATACAAACCATCAGAATAGTTCAACTTCTTATGGTCATCTTAAAAGAATGTGTGTTCCAAACGATGTTTAATTTTTTTGGATTTTGCTTACATTGTATATCAGAAATAGGAACAGTCCTGCCACGAAGTCAAAAAGTAGAGACGATAAAAAGAATGGGTTAAAAATTATCAATTTCAAATGAGACACAAAAATAAGAAACCCAGGGGGCTACCTCCTAAAAAAGGTGATTGGCAAAATAGTTGTCACTATCAACATTTTTACTTGTGTAAATATTGAGTTGTGTTCGTACATGTACCTGGGATGAGACAGCATAGACAGTAATAGGCCTTATAAAGTTATTCTATGGTTATTAGTGGGCTCTTTTACACGTGCTCTATAGTTCGTCATTTCTTCAGTCAAAAGAGTAGCACACCAGCCAGTGACGTGACGGCCGTCAACAGTCCTGTTGGAATGAGCCAGAGGGAATATGAAGAGTTGCATCCAAGCCATGGTAAGTACTCGTTTTTTTTTTTTGTTTTTTTTTTTTGTGTTTTTTTTACAAAATTATGTTTTAATAAGATATTTAAAAATGAAATATGCATAGTAGGTTGGCCAAAAAGTAGAGAGCAGAAGAGGCCATTTTTATACAATGATCAGTTTCAAAAAAGTTATCAATGATTTGTTTTGAATGTCTTTGCTTAATTCTTTTACGAAAGAAAACGGTCGTTAACTCAAATCCATCTTTTTTTGTATTGATACCTTGTTGTCTTTTACTAAAATTCACGGCAATTTATCACACCGCCAATATATAGGTATGCATAGCTCATGTAGCAAAAATTCTATTTTTTTTGTCGCTACATGGATAAAAGAAAAGTTTAAATTTTCGTTCAAACGTTTGGTACTATCTCGACATAAGGTCTTTGGAAGAATTAAAATAACATTTTTTTTCCATAAGAAATGTTAAGTGCCAAATGAAAATGATATATTTTGCAGGACCAGTGTACATAAACCTTCAGACTGGCGCTCCACAAGATAACCAGACAACACATATCTACGACGAGCTAGCAACTAATATGATCTAGATGCACAGTTTCATATCTTTTGATGTCCTTTAATATCATCTTATATCTGTTAATATTTATATAAAGACTTGATGTACAGTATAAGTTTGAGAGTATCTTTGAATATGAATGTTTCCTACACATTTCATGCAAACCTCTAATAGAAAAATATCGAGCTTTAAGTACTTCTTCCCCAAAGTACCTTCAAGTACTTTTTTTTTTATTTTAAAGCTTAAAATCGTTTTATAATAGAATAAATACTGAGAAAAGTTATATGGTATTAAGATGATGTTTGTATTTATTTAAGCCAACGGTAAGTGCAAAAATTGTATATGGAAGTTTCCTTTTTGAATTCCGGCAAAGTTTACAGAGAAATGGTCATTCTAGGTTTTACTAATCTGTGCATTTGACAGAAACCACCGAGAGAAATAGATAGCTTCACCTAATAAAGTCGAATGGTTTGGAACCTAGTGGAGTTTTAAGAAGATTTAATCCCCCTTTGAAAAAAATCAATTCATTTCTTAAAATATATAATACACAACATAGATTTAATTTTCAAAAAAGAATCCATTGTTTAGTTAGCTAATGTGACTAATCTGAATTGTTTTTCATTTTATTGCTGCCTTTTCACAATTCAGTGTGAAATATGTCAATGTCTCAATGTAGAAATTTTAAGTTTCCCACTGTATTATGCCTATAAATAACTAAAAAGGTCGATTTTGTCGAAATGTTGGAAGAATCAGTTAATTTTTGGATTTGTTGTGAGTGGATTTTTCAGCGATAGTAATCCTATAAGAGTTTTGGCTTTCAGTATATTCAATTCGTGCTTTGACTGTGTAACCTGGAATCGCAGGAATCGCAACACTCACAAAACACAGCCCCCCCCCCCCCCCTTACGCAGCGAAAAAGAAGAGAGAAAGAGAGAGCATGTTTGTTATACGCATGTCAATTCAAGTAAGACGCCACAAACAATTAACGAAAAACAGAACCTTTGGGAATACCGCATTAGAACCCTTTTTTTTTAAAGAACCTAGAAGCTCGATTTGTTTCTTTTATCCCTGTCATCGTGTTCTTGTTGATTTGACCCCTGCTGCTCTGGTCTCGGTAATGACATTGACCACACGCCCCTTTTGCTTTTTAATGCTATTAGCTTCTTATGTTTTATATGTTTGTGTGCTTTTGCATGCAACATTGTTGAGCTGATGGGTGTGTTGGAGTTATTTCACCACGACAACTTGTACTTGTTTTGTGAAATGAGAACCTGTTGGGGCAAGTGTGAAATTGGTTCACCCTAGAACCTGATTTATAGCTCCAGTGGCAATTTGTTTTGCCACTGACCGTTGCTCTCTCTTCCTCTCTTTTTTTTTTTGCTGCGTGGGGAGACTGTGTTTTGTGAGTGTTGCGATTCCTGTTATGCATATTTTAATAAAACACGTTCATAGAGATATTCTTTATCGTAAGATAGATGAATATTAAGGCTCCAGGTAAGAATCATAATGCAATTCCAAAATCAAATTTAACAAATTTAGCAAGTTAGTGTTTGACCACGACCATAAACTTTTGTCTTATAAAAATTACTTTGATGTAAGCAACTACGTATTAGATATTTTTATTACCGGTTATTTGTACTACATTTATCTCATTAATAAACAGTTTTTCCAATACATTTCCATTGCGTTTTTATGAAAATTATGCACATCAGGTTCTTCTTCTAAGCAAATGAGAAAAAAATAGGAAATGTAAATATAATAGACCGTTACATTTTTAGAAAAAGGACAGTTAGGCAAATCTTATTAATGCTGTACTAGTATTTTGCTGTCTCATTTGGAAGTTATTTTATATCAAATTTTACCTTATTCTCATGTGACACTTACAGGTCATCCACACACGTTTTTTATAAAGAAAATAAACACCAGGATAAGGTTATCTAACTGCAAAAAAGCATTTAAACGGAATAAAAGGCAGAGGTATTGATGACTTAGTACATACTCTATTATGCAACAGGGAAAAATGCCCAATTTTCAAAACTGTCGTTAACAAGTTTTTTTTGGAGAAGGGGAATGTTTAATATTTTTGATCTTAATATAAAGCAAATACATTATATTTTTAATACGCCATCTGAAAAATAACATATGGCTTTATAGGTAATGCTGAAATCAAACCATACATTTCAGGTTTTAAAAACCAGTGTTAGTTTTTTCATGTCCGTTCTTATTTGTTCTTTTCAGAGTTTCAGGTCGTATAGCCTAATTTAACTTATTTTACTATTTTTTTTTAATATTCAGAAATACTTATTCCTTAAAAACCATTTGTTTTTGAGTATCACAATTTAAATACATTGTTATTTCTAAAAGTCATTATTCTCGGAAACACATTTGAAAGATCACTGCTGATTGTTGAATGCTGTTACAAAACTTTTTCGCAAAACCTTATAACATGATCTTTGAAATTTGCACGGCATTATTTTACGAGCACGATTAATTCAGAAGTTGTACTTCGACTTGTGTTAGCTCAGCATTCAATATATTTTTTCCTTAATTAAATTTCCTGAATGTATATTGCTCACTTTCATACTTTCTTTATAACTGTTATCAATATGGATATTTTATTATAAAAATAATGTTTATTCAATTATATTTTCTAATTTGTGAGATTGCTTTAGGTATGTTTCAAATATTTAACATTTCTCATAAGTATATTTATATGCTTGTATATATAAACATCACTGCATCGGGCATATCATCCTTTGAGATGGCTCAACATTATAATTTCTAGTTCCCATAATCATTCCTTATACAACGTTGTTTATTTGTTGTTGTCAAGATTAAAGAGACTCTAGGATTTTTTGGCATTTTAAAATATCGCTGAGCAGGCGTTAAGATCGAGAAAAAATGCATTTCATTACACTATTCGTGACGAGTATATTGACGTAAATGATGCTGTGATAGTTCTTTCGTCTTTGTTGATCTGACATTACATGTATAACCATTTTAACATGATCAGCGGAAACGGAAGACTTTGCATTAAGAGGTGGCAAACACTGCAAATGGCGAAAACTGTCTAAAATTTCAATAATGAATTTACCTTTTCAAAACTCGACATTTATTCCCACTGGCAGACCAATAAAAGTGAAGAAATAAAGTGTCACGTGGTATTATTTAAGTTTTGATGCCCATGTTGTTTGAAAAAAATACTTTATTTACATAGAACAGACACCCACAAAAAATGAAATACCGTTGGCACAAGACGTCTGGAATGGCTGTTTAAAACGTCTAGAAAAATTATATACAATATATAGGTATCTAGTAAACACTTATTTACAATATTTTGCGGTCATCTGTAAAAATAATGTCAGACATTTTAAAGGGAGATGTGCAGGGTCGAACAGGTGTACTCGGTAAAATCGTTAACAGATCGATCTATGTAACACTTACGTGTACTTTTCACTAAACTCTACATTTCGAACCCTCCAGGAGGAAGTTTTCGGTTAATTTTACCATTTTACCGGACCTGTAAACAATCTGCTGAAGAAATCCCTATACAAAAATACATTCTATATTTAGCGATCATTCTATATATAGCTCACCGCTGAGCTTACTATTCGTGGTGGCCCAGGCATTTTGAAACAAATGGCGACGTCGATAGTCGGCAAGGTACACCGAATACGTATTTTAGTTGAAGTGATCACGTGACAATCCCAAAAACCACCGCGGCTTTACACGGGAAATACAAAAAATAGCTAACCTATGCGCGTCGCATAGGATATGAAACACCATTTATAGATCTTTTTTTTATATAACATATTGGTTTGAAATATTTCGGGTGTAAATCAATATTTGAGCTTCAAATAATGATATTCAACTGATTAATAACCCTTTTCGCAAATCTGCTCCATTCATCAATCCTGCATATCTCCCTTTAAGTAGTACATTAATATGTTTTGACTTCAAACCAAAGTATGTCCCGGAAGTTAGTTTTCCTTAAATTTCTTGATAACACTAACATTATTTGACGAATTGGCACTTAACATTATAGACCAGCATATACTTATTTCATGTATGAGTTGCTTTGGTTTATTGTCCATGAATTTCAGAGTTCTCATGCAAACGGTTTTTCTTTTGTTTTAGTATGTGCTTGGTAATTAGAACATGAATTAGACTAAATTGAGCTTGCAAACATTAACTACATCCTTAGCTAAACACATTTCTTTACTAAAATATAGGTGGTAATAATTATTTTCCCCAAATTTTTTGAAATTTTAGCCAGTTTTCGCTATTTGCAATGTTTGTGACCTCTTAAACTGTTTCAGTGTCTGTCAATCAAGTTCTACTATAAACAGACCATTCTGATTTTAACCTACCCGGTCATTATATAAACTTGATTCTTTGGGGATATTTAAAGATGAGTAGACTGAGTTTTTCCACCCTTGTAATTTTTTGTCATACATATTAAGGTCATCATCTGTTTAACTTTCTAGAATAAGAAACCTTAGTAGCAATCAGAAAAAGCAACATTCAAAAATTCAGCTCTCCAACACATACGATATAATGCAGAGAGGTTAAAGTTAGCACAATAGTGTTTATAATATGATCAATATCAAAGACACCGCAAAAATACTAAGGGTTTACCGCCTTGGAGCGGTCTGTTGCAATAGACCATTGTGGATTAAAATAAAGTTTTATTTTGCAAAACCCCACACATTCCCCGTTGGTTTTCAATGAAAGAAAAAGTCAAAGTTGACTTGAAAAAACCTTTACCCGCTCATTACTGCAATTAATATATACTCTTTGAAATCAATCTGTATTCTTTTTTCTAATTAAATCACGAGTAGATTTTTGTGAAAGAAAATATTTCATTCCTCCAATAGTCTTGTCCTCTCAACTGCTCAGAAACCTTTTCATAAGTTTCATCAGAAACATTGTCCCTTTGAGATGACTTAACAATAATTTAAAATATTCATATCCAGATTGTTGAGGTCGATATTTATCAATTGTGAGTTGTTAGCATATCAAAAAGAAGTTTCAATATATTTGTATCAGAAGTATTCAAATTCTTTTAATTGTTCATTCCACTGTTTTACTCTCAGAATATCGTTTATCAGCCATACCAGTAACAATAGAATTGAATTGTATTTTATTTCAGAAAGTATTTTAAATTAGTTCATTGGCCTACATGTATGAAAAGTCTGGAAAGCCAATACAAAGTTGTCACTGTCTGATAAAGAACAGTCTCCAATTTTCTCTAACGGCATTTCAGTAACGTAACAGATAAATGTAATTATTAATATATCTTTATTTTTCATACATTCAGAATTTAAAGAAACGTAAATATAAAATAGTTTGACCTTAAACTTGCTAAAATTCTATTTACATGCAAATGCACAACTAAACGACACCCAACACCGAACCTTTTTTTTTTGGAATACAAATGGGGCGCGTCACGGGAAAAGGTACCTTCGGACAGTTGACGTCAATCTTTGAAATGACGTCATAAATTTAATCAGACGACATTATTTATTGTGCATTTAGCGGTAAAAGTACAATTTTATCGTCAAAATGTGTAACAAAATCACATTTTAGTAATAAGAAATTGATTTATAGTTTTAAGTTCTTTCTAAATTTAGTAAAATTTAAAACATCACTTAAAATGACCGAAGGGACCTTTTCCCGTGGCGTGCCCCAAATATGATTGATACGATACAGACAAGAATATCTTTTGTCATTTTGTCTAAAAAATGTATAAAATATGAAATGTTTATACTTGAGTTTTCTTGTCAATATGATACGAAGGAATAAAATGTTTCTCTGGGGCGCTGTCGCTGTGACGGTGCGGGTTCGCTCCCCGATGAGGCGATTTCATTTGAAATTCATAGTAGCGCTATTTCTGCAGTGTGGTGGTCGTAAACGTCTCCCCGTACATAGTCAGTACCGTTATCAGTAAAATAACCCATTACCGATGTCATGCGGTGATGATAGTGTATATCAGGGTTATCCGAACAACCCTTTTTCTGTTTTCTCTCGGCGAGCTCAGCCGGTTGCGTTGTCGGAATTGCATGGGTAGGCGCTGTCGCCGTGACAGTGCGGGTTCGCTCCCCAGTAGAGGCAAATAATTTATTATTAGCGCACGCAAGATATTGTTTTCAATGTCATAATACACATGTTGGTATTTAAAATGATGTTTTGTGTTGCGTATATTTTGTATCTGGGTGTGAAAAATATGTAAACTTTTATTTAGTTATGCTACATTAATAAGAATTAAAAAATATTCATACCATCTTTAGATTGTAATAACACGAAGTATTTGAACACGTGGTAAATCTATACGTGTTAATTAGAAATATTGTACAAGGAAAATTTTAAAGAATTTTAGTTTTCTACCTTTCCATTCACATGGTACTGTAGAAGTCTTTTAATCTGACGGTCGTTTATGATGTTTCCCGCTTGCTTAAACATCAACAATGTCTTGTAGTAATATAACTTGGGAATTCAAGACAATGCCATAGAATGGGTCTTACATTGTGTCAACATATTTATACATGAATTTATTCTTAATCTATTTAAGTGACATTTGCAACGTGTGGCAGCAACTGTGATATTTGCAAAGTAGACAAATGCGAGCAATGTGCACAAGGCTTTTTTACTTCCGGCAAGTCCTGCAGTAGGTGCCCAAAAGGATGTTTTTCATGTATTAACAAGGAAAGGTGTAATGCTTGTGAAGATTCCTTTGGATTTTTCAACGGGACGTGTTTGCCGTGTATGAAAGGATGCAAACGATGTGAATTTGAAGAACGTTATATATGCCTGTCTTGTAAATCAGGATATTATAAAGATGACAATTCGTGCATGTCCTGTTCAAAAGATTGCATTTTATGTTCGTCTTCAGATAAATGTGACAAGTGCAATGATAAATCATTTCTGAATGGATCTAAATGTTCAGCATGTCCTGAAGCATGTACGTATTGTGAGTCTTCCGTACAATGCTTGAAATGTAAATCTGGTTATTATGGATCCGAATGTCAAAATAATTGTTCTGACGGGTGCAATGCAAATATTTGCAATAAACAAACAGGACATTGCAGCTGCCCTGTCAATTGTGCATCATGTAACTCGGACCAATATTGCACCCAGTGCAATGGTGGTTTTTATGGTAAAGTATGCACCAACAAATGCCCTTCAAATTGCTTCCAAGGTATGTGTACGAAAGAAGGGTTATGCTCTAGCTGCATCGAAGGATATTACGGACATACGTGTGAAGAAAGGTGTCTAGACCAATGTCAAACGTGTGTTAATAATGATGACTGCAGATCTTGTCATATCGGGTTTTATGAAAATGTGTGCCAGTCGAACTGTTCTTGTTTAAATTTAACATGTTATCAGGAAGGTGGTGCTTGCATACATGGTTGCCGAAATGGAAGCGATTGGCCTACATGTGAATTCGGAAATAAAGGTTTCTATATAAACTTATTTTAAAACTCATTTCAGTTGACTTCTAGAGACAAGGTTATGTTAAGTTATATGTGAATTAATCTAATAGTATGTTTAGTATTGGCATTATCAAGATAAAATTATTATAATATTTATTATAATATTTGGGTAGGTTTGGATTAAAAGTAATGATGTCAACTCGTTGAAGCAAATTTCTAGCTTGCAGTTTATTGAGATAGCATGTTCAAGCTCACCAAAGATAGATTAAAATTGTTTCAACATGCTACACTGTCCCCTTTTGTATGAATAACCTTATTTTTATATGCATATGCCGACATCGTTCTCTGTGATACGCAGGACATATTTTCTTTTATTATAGTGATCTTTCCAGTAAAAGACTCCATTACGATCACTGGATTAGCTGTCACAGGTGCTCTGATGATACTCACAATATCAGTGTGTATCATCTTTGCAGTCAATAGACGGTAAATCAGTTTTCAATAATTTTAACGTGTTTCTTTCAATAAATGTTTAAACATTTTAACAATCGACAATACAAACCATCAGAATAGTTCAACTTCTTATGGTCATCTTAAAAGAATGTGTGTTCCAAACGATGTTTAATTTTTGGATTTTGCTTACATTGTATATCAGAAATAGGAACAGTCCTGCCACGAAGTCAAAAAGTAGAGACGATAAAAAGAATGGGTTAAAAATTATCAATTTCAAATGAGACACAAAAATAAGAAACCCAGGGGGCTACCTCCGAAAAAAGGTGATTGGCAAAATAGTTGTCACTATCAACATTTTTACTTGTGTAAATATTGAGTTGTGTTCGTACATGTACCTGGGATGAGACAGCATAGACAGTAATAGGCCTTATAAAGTTATTCTATGGTTATTAGTGGGCTCTTTTTACACGTGCTCTATAGTTCGTCATTTCTTCAGTCAAAAGAGAAGCACACCAGCCAGTGACGTGACGGCCGTCAACAGTCCGGTTGAAATGAGCCAGAGGGAATATGAAGAGTTGCATCCAAGCCATGGTAAGTACTCGTTTGTGTTTTTTTTTGTTTTTTTTTTTTATTTATTTATTTTTTTTTACAAAATTATGTTTTAATAAGATATTTAAAAATGAAATATGCATAGTAGGTTGGCCAAAAAGTTGAGAGCAGAAGAGATCATTTTATACAATGATCAGTTTCAAAAAAGTTATCAATGATTTGTTTTGAATGTCTTTGCTTAATTCTTTTACGAAAGAAAACGGTCGTTAACTCAAATCCATCTTTTTTTGTATTGATACCTTGTTGTCTTTTACTAAAATTCACGGCAATTTATCACACCGCCAATATATAGGTATGCATAGCTCATGTAGCAAAAATTCTATTTTTTTTGTCGCTACATGGATAAAAGAAAAGTTTAAATTTTCGTTCAAACGTTTGGTACTATCTCGACATAAGGTCTTTGGAAGAATTAAAATAACATTTTTTTTCCATAAGAAATGTTAAGTGCCAAATGAAAATGATATATTTTGCAGGACCAGTGTACATAAACCTTCAGACTGGCGCTCCACAAGATAACCAGACAACACATATCTACGACGAGCTAGCAACTAATATGATCTAGATGCACAGTTTCATATCTTTTGATGTCCTTTAATATCATCTTATATCTGTTAATATTTATATAAAGACTTGATGTACAGTATAAGTTTGAGAGTATCTTTGAATATGAATGTTTCCTACACATTTCATGCAAACCTCTAATAGAAAAATATCGAGCTTTAAGTACTTCTTCCCCAAAGTACCTTCAAGTACTTTTTTTTTATTTTAAAGCTTAAAATCGTTTTATAATAGAATAAATACTGAGAAAAGTTATATGGTATTAAGATGATGTTTGTATTTATTTAAGCCAACGGTAAGTGCAAAAATTGTATATGGAAGTTTCCTTTTTGAATTCCGGCAAAGTTTACAGAGAAATGGTCATTCTAGGTTTTACTAATCTGTGCATTTGACAGAAACCACCGAGAGAAATAGATAGCTTCACCTAATAAAGTCGAATGGTTTGGAACCTAGTGGAGTTTTAAGAAGATTTAATCCCCCTTTGAAAAAAATCAATTCATTTCTTAAAATATATAATACACAACATAGATTTAATTTTCAAAAAAGAATCCATTGTTTAGTTAGCTAATGTGACTAATCTGAATTGTTTTTCATTTTATTGCTGCCTTTTCACAATTCAGTGTGAAATATGTCAATGTCTCAATGTAGAAATTTTAAGTTTCCCACTGTATTATGCCTATAAATAACTAAAAAGGTCGATTTTGTCGAAATGTTGGAAGAATCAGTTAATTTTTGGATTTGTTGTGAGTGGATTTTTCAGCGATAGTAATCCTATAAGAGTTTTGGCTTTCAGTATATTCAATTCGTGCTTTGACTGTGTAACCTGGAATCGCAGGAATCGCAACACTCACAAAACACAGCCCCCCCCCTTACGCAGCGAAAAAGAAGAGAGGAAGAGAGAGCATGTTTGTTATACGCATGTCAATTCAAGTAAGACGCCACAAACAATTAACGAAAAACAGAACCTTTGGGAATACCGCATTAGAACCTTTTTTTTTTAAAGAACCTAGAAGCTCGATTTGTTTCTTTTATCCCTGTCATCGTGTTCTTGTTGATTTGACCCCTGCTGCTCTGGTCTCGGTAATGACATTGACTACACGCCCCTTTTGCTTTTTAATGCTATTAGCTTCTTATGTTTTATATGTTTGTGTGCTTTTGCATGCAACATTGTTGAGCTGATGGGTGTGTTGGAGTTATTTCACCACGACAACTTGTACTTGTTTTGTGAAATGAGAACCTGTTGGGGCAAGTGTGAAATTGGTTCACCCTAGAACCTGATTTATAGCTCCAGTGGCAATTTGTTTTGCCACTGACCGTTGCTCTCTCTTCCTCTCTTTTTTTTTTGCTGCGTGGGGAGACTGTGTTTTGTGAGTGTTGCGATTCCTGTTATGCATATTTTAATAAAACACGTTCATAGAGATATTCTTTATCGTAAGATAGATGAATATTAAGGCTCCAGGTAAGAATCATAATGCAATTCCAAAATCAAATTTAACAAATTTAGCAAGTTAGTGTTTGACCACGACCATAAACTTTTGTCTTATAAAAATTACTTTGATGTAAGCAACTACGTATTAGATATTTTTATTACCGGTTATTTGTACTACATTTATCTCATTAATAAACAGTTTTTCCAATACATTTCCATTGCGTTTTTATGAAAATTATGCACATCAGGTTCTTCTTCTAAGCAAATGAGAAAAAAATAGGAAATGTAAATATAATAGACCGTTACATTTTTAGAAAAAGGACAGTTAGGCAAATCTTATTAATGCTGTACTAGTATTTTGCTGTCTCGTTTGGAAGTTATTTTATATCAAATTTTACCTTATTCTCATGTGACACTTACAGGTCATCCACACACGTTTTTTTATAAAGAAAATAAACACCAGGATAAGGTTATCTAACTGCAAAAAAGCATTTAAACGGAATAAAAGGCAGAGGTATTGATGACTTAGTACATACTCTATTATGCAACAGGGAAAAAATGCCCAATTTTCAAAACTGTCGTTAACAAGTTTTTTTTGCAGAAGGGGAATGTTTAATATTTTTGATCTTAATATAAAGCAAATACATTATATTTTTAATACGCCATCTGAAAAATAACATATGGCTTTATAGGTAATGCTGAAATCAAACCATACATTTCACGTTTTAAAAACCAGTGTTAGTTTTTTCATGTCCGTTCTTATTTGTTCTTTTCAGAGTTTCAGGTCGTATAGCCTAATTTAACTTATTTTACTATTTTTTTAATATTCAGAAATACTTATTCCTTAAAAACCATTTGTTTTTGAGTATCACAATTTAAATACATTGTTATTTCTAAAAGTCATTATTCTCGGAAACACATTTGAAAGATCACTGCTGATTGTTGAATGCTGTTATAAAACTTTTTCGCAAAACCTTATAACATGATCTTTGAAATTTGCACGGCATTATTTTACGAGCATGATTAATTCAGAAGTTGTACTTCGACTTGTGTTAGCTCAGCATTCAATATATTTTTTCCTTAATTAAATTTCCTGAATGTATATTGCTCACTTTCATACTTTCTTTATAACTGTTATCAATATGGATATTTTATTATAAAAATAATGTTTATTCAATTATATTTTCTAATTTGTGAGATTGCTTTAGGTATGTTTCAAATATTTAACATTTCTCATAAGTATATTTATATGCTTGTATATATAAACATCACTGCATCGGGCATATCATCCTTTGAGATGGCTCAACATTATAATTTCTAGTTCCCATAATCATTCCTTATACAACGTTGTTTATTTGTTGTTGTCAAGATTAAAGAGACTCTAGGATTTTTTGGCATTTTAAAATATCGCTGAGCAGGCGTTAAGATCGAGAAAAAAATGCATTTCATTACACTATTCGTGACGAGTATATTGACGTAAATGATGCTGTGATAGTTCTTTCGTCTTTGTTGATCTGACATTACATGTATTACCATTTTAACATGATCAGCGGAAACGGAAGACTTTGCATTAAGAGGTGGCAAACACTGCAAATGGCGAAAACTGTCTAAAATTTCAATAATGAATTTACCTTTTCAAAACTCGACATTTATTCCCACTGGCAGACCAATAAAAGTGAAGAAATAAAGTGTCACGTGGTATTATTTAAGTTTAGATGCCCATGTTGTTTGAAAAAAATACTTTATTTACATAGAACAGACACCCACAAAAAATGAAATACCGTTGGCACAAGACGTCTGGAATGGCTGTTTAAAACGTCTAGAAAAATGATATACAATATGTAGGTATCTAGTAAACACTTATTTACAATATTTTGCGGTCATCTGTAAAAATAATGTCAGACATTTTAAAGGGAGATGTGCAGGGTCGAACAGGTGTACTCGGTAAAATCGTTAACAGATCGATCTATGTAACACTTACGTGTACTTTTCACTAAACTCTACATTTCGAACCCTCCAGGAGGAAGTTTTCGGTTCATTTTACCATTTTACCGGACCTGAAAACAATCTGCTGAAGAAATCCCTA
This sequence comes from Corbicula japonica, assembly GCA_038501625.1. NCBI lineage: Eukaryota > Metazoa > Mollusca > Bivalvia > Venerida > Cyrenidae > Corbicula > Corbicula japonica. The sequence continues at coordinate 99,376 of JAZAYU010000787.1, read as the reverse complement.
TACAAAAATAAATTCTATATTTAGCGATCATTCTATATATAGCTCACCGCTGAGCTTACTATTCGTGGTGGCCCAGGCATTTTGAAACAAATGGCGACGTCGATAGTCGGCAAGGTACACCGAATACGTATTTTAGTTGAAGTGATCACGTGACAATCCCAAAAACCACCGCGGCTTTACACGGGAAATACAAAAAATAGCTAACCTATGCGCGTCGCATAGGATATGAAACACCATTTATAGATCTTTTTTTTTATAACATATTGGTTTGAAATATTTCGGGTGTAAATCAATATTTGAGCTTCAAATAATGATATTCAACTGATTAATAACCCTTTTCGCAAATCTGCTCCATTCATCAATCCTGCATATCTCCCTTTAAGTAGTACATTAATATGTTTTGACTTCAAACCAAAGTATGTCCCGGAAGTTAGTTTTCCTTAAATTTCTTGATAACACTAACATTATTTGACGAATTGGCACTTAACATTATAGACCAGCATATACTTATTTCATGTATGAGTTGCTTTGGTTTATTGTCCATGAATTTCAGAGTTCTCATGCAAACGGTTTTTCTTTTGTTTTAGTATGTGCTTGGTAATTAGAACATGAATTAGACTAAATTGAGCTTGCAAACATTAACTACATCCTTAGCTAAACACATTTCTTTACTAAAATATAGGTGGTAATAATTATTTTCCCCAAATTTTTTGAAATTTTAGCCAGTTTTCGCTATTTGCAATGTTTGTGACCTCTTAAACTGTTTCAGTGTCTGTCAATCAAGTTCTACTATAAACAGACCATTCTGATTTTAACCTACCCGGTCATTATATAAAATTGATTCTTTGGGGATATTTAAAGATGAGTAGACTGAGTTTTTCCACCCTTGTAATTTTTTGTCATACATATTAAGGTCATCATCTGTTTAACTTTCTAGAATAAGAAACCTTAGTAGCAATCAGAAAAAGCAACATTCAAAAATTCAGCTCTCCAACACATACGATATAATGCAGAGAGGTTAAAGTTAGCACAATAGTGTTTATAATATGATCAATATCAAAGACACCGCAAAAATACTAAGGGTTTACCGCCTTGGAGCGGTCTGTTGCAATAGACCATTGTGGAATAAAATTAAGTTTTATTTTGCAAAACCCCACACATTCCCCGTTGGTTTTCAATGAAAGAAAAAGTCAAAGTTGACTTGAAAAAACCTTTACCCGCTCATTACTGCAATTCATATATACTCTTTGAAATCAATCTGTATTCTTTTTTCTAATTAAATCACGAGTAGATTTCGGTGAAAGAAAATATTTCATTCCTCCAATAGTCTTGTCCTCTCAACTGCTCAGAAACCTTTTCATAAGTTTCATCAGAAACATTGTCCCTTTGAGATGACTTAACAATAATTTAAAATATTCATATCCAGATTGTTGAGGTCGATATTTATCAATTGTGAGTTGTTAGCATATCAAAAAGAAGTTTCAATATATTTGTATCAGAAGTATTCAAATTCTTTTAATTGTTCATTCCACTGTTTTACTCTCAGAATATCGTTTATCAGCCATACCAGTAACAATAGAATTGAATTGTATTTTATTTCAGAAAGTATTTTAAATTAGTTCATTGGCCTACATGTATGAAAAGTCTGGAAAGCCAATACAAAGTTGTCACTGTCTGATAAAGAACAGTCTCCAATTTTCTCTAACGGCATTTCAGTAACGTAACAGATAAATGTAATTAATATATCTTTATTTTTCATACATTCAGAATTTAAAGAAACGTAAATATAAAATAGTTTGACCTTAAACTTGCTAAAATTCTATTTACATGCAAATGCACAACTAAACGACACCCAACACCGAACCTTTTTTTTTGGAATACAAATGGGGCGCGTCACGGGAAAAGGTACCTTCGGACAGTTGACGTCAATCTTTGAAATGACGTCATAAATTTAATCAGACGACATTATTTATTATGCATTTAGCGGTAAAAGTACAATTTTATCGTCAAAATGTGTAACAAAATCACATTTTAGTAATAACAAATTGATTTATAGTTTTAAGTTCTTTCTAAATTTAGTAAAATTTAAAACATCACTTAAAATGACCGAAGGGACCTTTTCCCGTGGCGTGCCCCAAATATGATTGATACGATACAGACAAGAATATCTTTTGTCATTTTGTCTAAAAAATGTATAAAATATGAAATGTTTATACTTGAGTTTTCTTGTCAATATGATACGAAGGAATAAAATGTTTCTCTGGGGCGCTGTCGCTGTGACGGTGCGGGTTCGCTCCCCGATGAGGCGATTTCATTTGAAATTCATAGTAGCTCTATTTCTGCAGTGTGGTGGTCGTAAACGTCTCCCCGTACATAGTCAGTACCGTTATCAGTAAAATAACCCATTACCGATGTCATGCGGTGATGATAGTGTATATCAGGGTTATCCGAACAACCCTTTTTCTGTTTTCTCTCGGCGAGCTCAGCCGGTTGCGTTGTCGGAATTGCATGGGTAGGCGCTGTCGCCGTGACAGTGCGGGTTCGCTCCCCAGTAGAGGCAAATAATTTATTATTAGCGCACGCAAGATATTGTTTTCAATGTCATAATACACATGTTGGTATTTAAAATGATGTTTTGTGTTGCGTATATTTTGTATCTGGGTGTGAAAAATATGTAAACTTTTATTTAATTATGCTACATTAATAAGAATTAAAAAATATTCATACCATCTTTAGATTGTAATAACACGAAGTATTTGAACACGTGGTAAATCTATACGTGTTAATTAGGAATATTGTACAAGGAAAATTTTAAAGAATTTTAGTTTTCTACCTTTCCATTCACATGGTACTGTAGAAGTCTTTTAATCTGACGGTCGTTTATGATGTTTCCCGCTTGCTTAAACATCAACAATGTCTTGTAATAAATATAACTTGGGAATTCAAGACAATGCCATAGAATGGGTCTTACATTGTGTCAACATATTTATACATGAATTTATTCTTAATCTATTTAAGTGACATTTGCAACGTGTGGCAGCAACTGTGATATTTGCAAAGTAGACAAATGCGAGCAATGTGCACAAGGCTTTTTTACTTCCGGCAAGTCCTGCAGTAGGTGCCCAAAAGGATGTTTTTCATGTATTAACAAGGAAAGGTGTAATGCTTGTGAAGATTCCTTTGGATTTTTCAACGGGACGTGTTTGCCGTGTATGAAAGTATGCAAACGATGTGAATTTGATGAACGTTATATATGCGTGTCTTGTAAATCAGGATATTATAAGGATGACAATTCGTGCATGTCCTGTTCAAAAGATTGCATTTCATGTTCGACGTCAGATAAATGTGACAAGTGCAATGATAAATCATTTCTGAATGGATCTAAATGTTCAGCATGTCCTGAGGCATGTACGTCTTGTGAGTCTTCCGTACAATGCTTGAAATGTAAATCTGGTCATTATGGATCCGCATGTAATAATAATTGTTCTGACGGGTGCAATGCAAATATTTGCAATAAAGAAACAGGACAGTGCACTTGTAAATCAGGAAAGTATGGTTACTCTTGTACCCAGAAATGTCCAGACACCTGCGAGACATGCTATTCTGATTCAAACTGTTCGTCTTGTAAACCCGGATATTACGGCAATACGTGTGAGCAGTGCCTGCAAGGAAAATATGGGACCAACTGCGAAAATAATTGTCCTTTCAATTGTGCAGCGTGTAATTCTGACAAAAATTGTACACTTTGCCGTGTCGGGTATTTTGGTGATTCGTGTTTGAAGTGTTCTGATCATTGTGCTGACGTACACTGTGACAATGTTACAGGTACATGTGCAAAATGTGAGGACAATTATAGCGGGCCTTTCTGTAACGAATGCATGACTTCGTTTTTTGTGAGTGGCTCCGGATGGAGACCAGGACATTATGGAGTCGATTGCGAAAGTTTTTGCCCAGACAATTGTCAAAACAAAAGTTGCAGTAAGGCAGGCCTTTGTCATCTTTGTATCTCTGGGTATTATGGTCAACAGTGCACTGAAAGTTGCCCTTTGAGTTGCCATAAAGGAGAATGTACGAATTATGGCTTATGTCATAGCTGCATTGACGGATATTTCGGAGAAAAGTGCGACAATAAATGTCCAGAAAACTGCGAAACATGTGTTAGCTCCTTAGACTGCGATCGAAGTTCTGGGAATAATTCTAACAAGATTAGTTCTCACTGTTTGAATGAAAGTACCCCGTTGAAGAGCAGCAAATGTGATTCTGGATGTATAGCAGGCTTTTATGGAAAAAGATGCGACATGAAATGCAGTGATGATTGTTTAAATTCAACATGTAGTCAGGATGATGGCGCATGTATACTTGGTTGTCGATTCGGAAGAGATGGGCTTGCATGTGAACATGAGAAGAAAGGTTTAATCAATTTAATCACTTTGTAAAATATATACCATTAGACCGGAAAATTCAGACAAAACTTCAAATTTAAACAATAAATTTGGGAACTATAGGATTTCTTTTGTCCGTCCGTCAATTAGTCATCCTGTCCGTCCACTGTTCTTGTCAAGATATACAGCCATATATTGGGGTAACTTAAAATAACCACTAATGTTCCACTTGGTGAGATAGATAGTTGTGTGTAAGTATCATAACCCTTCCTTAAAGGTCAAGGTCACACATAAACTTTGGACGTGAACAATTTGTGTCAAAGCCATAACTTTACCATGCACAACAGGATTTAAAAATAACTTGGCGCGAATGTTTAGCCTGTACGTGTGAATGAACCATGTCAATACCTCAAAGGTCAAGATCACAGAAAGGCTTTTAAGTTTTAAACTTTGAAAAAACTGTTCATCGGACATTTATTGGGGGATAACCTACCTCGAATGTTTTTCATGGTGATATGAAGTGTCGTTTGTGAGTATCATAATCTTTCCTCAAAGTTCACGGTCACATATTGACTTTGGACGTCAAGGCAATAACTTCAGCATACATAAGGGGATTTTAAAATAACTTTGCGCAAATGTTGGTTCAATGCCAGTCTTAATTCGCTGCATTTTCTTAACATTTTAATTACTGGTTGTCCAGTGATAAAATTCAAAATATCACCCTTAAATTTCATTTCATAACTCCAATGATTATCACGCCAAACAAGAGATGGTTGTGTATGTCATATCAATAAAACAGTAAAACAGGATTTCCTCCACTGGACACATATTATTGTAAGAATTGTAAATAAAATCTTCGCGTGGATCAAGTGGTTGTAGGGGGAAAACATCCTTATAGTTATAGTGTTGATGCGCAAAGTAAAAATTTCGTCTTGTTTGGAGGAGGGTAGGGTGTGGGTAATTCTTCAGGGGTGGATTGTGTTGAAGTGTGATTTCGTTACCGTGTCCATCGAAAAGAATTTATGTTTTACTTTTTACACTCACACCGACAACATTTTTTCAGGAGTGGGATGGGTCGGTTGTACTCGCTATCCAAACAACAACAACAACAACAACAACAATACTTCTTTTACTTTTTATTGCTATATTACATGATAAAATAGATAATTTTAATTTTTATGTACTAGTAAATTTTCCGGTTTTAGAAGGCGATGTTCCTTGTGCAACATCTCACGGGGTATATGTTTCTAGAGCTTGTAATGATGTTAAAAATTTCAATAAACGTAATCTATGCATACCATAAACTTTTAAAAAAGGTTATCGATATTACAAAACCCTTTTGCAAGTTTTATCGTCGAATCTATTTAATCTAAGTAACAGTATCAAGCTTACCAAAGAAATGATTCAATTGTTTCAACATCTTACTTTGACTCATTGTAAATGTATGTATATATATATTTTATGCCGACATTTTATTATAATTTTGTCCTTTCCACCAGGAGCCTCTCTTACGATCACAGGATTGGCTGTCACGATTGCTCTGATAATAATCACAGTATCGGTGTATGTCATCTTTGCAGTTAAGAGACGGTAAATCAGTTTTCAATTATTTTACAGCATGTCTTTCAATAAATGTTTTAACAATTAAAATCATCAAAATAGTTCAATCATCAATAGCCATCCTGAAAGAATACATGTAAGTGTTCGAAACGATGTTTATTTTTGGGATTTTGCTGTTATACACAATATTTATATTCTAAAGTCTCCTGTAAAAAAATGAAATATGTATATCAGAAATAGCAACATTCATCCCACAAAGCCAAAAAGTAGAGACGATTAAACATTGGTTTATAAAATTATCAATTTCAAATGAGACACCGCTAACAATTAACGAATATAAGTACCCGAGGGGGCTACCGCCTAAAAACGGTCTTTGGCAAAAAGTGTGTCACTGTTGTATAAACTGTTTACTTGTTTCGATATTGAGTTGTGTTCGTACATGTACCTGGGACGAGACGGCATAGACAGTAATATGCATTGTAAGGTTATTCTATGGTTATTAGTGGGCTCTTTTTATACGTGCTCTATAGTTCGTCATTTCTTTAGACAACAGAGAAGCACATCAGCCAGTGACGTGACGGCCGTCAACAGTCCGGTTGAAATGAGCCAGAGGGAATATGAAGAGTTGCATCCACGACAGGGTCAGTATTCGTTTTTTGTTTTTGTAACAAAATTATGTTTAATTAAATATTTAAAAAATAAAGAAATATGAGTATTAGGAATGGCCAAAAAGTTGAAAGGAGAAGAGACCAATTTTATAAAATGATCATTTTTAAAAACGTTATCAATGATTTGTTTTAATGTCTTTGCTCAATTATTTTTAGAAAGAAAACGGTCGTAAACTCAAATCCAGCTTTACTGCTATTGATACCTTGTTGTCTTTTACGGAAATTTATAGCAATTTATCACGCCGCCATTATACATTTTATAGGTATGCTAAGCTGAAAATTCTAATTTAATTTTTTCGCTACATGGATAAAAGAAAAGTTAAAATTTTCGTTTAAACGTTATGTACTTTCTCGTCATAAGGTCTTTGGAAGAATTGAAATAGCTATTTTTCATAAGAAACGTTAAGGTGTCAAAGGAAAATTTTGTATTTTGCAGGATTAGTGTACATAAACCTTCAGATTGGCTCTCCACAAAATAACCAGACGATACACATCTACGACGAGCTTGCAACTAATATGATCTAGAAACTTTAGTACACCGAGAGTAAAAGAACGAGCCAACAGCAAATATTAAACAAAATCAGTTTTTGCGACACATAACGATACTACACGTACTCATCTAAGATAGTTTGTTGTCGATAATTAATATTGTGTTTTCATCTGTATCAAGTTAAAAATTTACCTTTACGATGTATCTGGAAAATACTGACCAGTTTGAGAGTATCTTTAATTTTTTTCGTTTCCTGTGATAGATTTTATGTAAACCTTATCGAAAGTACTCTTTTCTCCAATAGAACTTTCAAGTACTTTTTTAAATTTTTATTTTAAAACTTAAAACGTTTTGGAACTGAGCAAAATACTGAAAAAATAATAGGCATAAGTTAATGTTTGTATTAATTTAATGCCAACGGTTAGTGTAAATATTGTACATGGCAATTGTTTTAATTCCGGCAAATGTCAACAAAGAAATGGCTAAGATCATTCTAGATTTTACGACGTTGTGGATTTGACTGAAACCACGAAAGAAGTATATATTTTTACCTAATATAGTCTTATGGTTTGGAACCTAGTGAAGTTTTAAGGAGAATTCACCTTTTGAAAAAAACATAGTTTTTAATTTGCAAAAAAGGAATCCATTGTTTAAATTGTTAATGCGAATCATCTCAATTGCTCTTCATTTTAATGCTGCTTAATTCACAGTTCAGGGTGAAATATGTCTATGTCTCATTGTGTGTAGCATATATTAATTTTACCTCAGATGTAAAATGTCAATAAATGACTAAAATGGGGGAATTTCGCCGAAAGTTTGGAATAATCAGTTCATTTAAGGATTTGTTGTGAGTGAAATTTACAGCCTTTAGTAACTCTTTTAAAAACTTTGGCCTCCATATATTCAATTTGTGCCTTGAGTGTGTAATGATACTACATCAATAACTTTGTTGACGGACCTTCTACAGTTTATTTTATAACTTTTGATATTTTAAAACAATTAATACTTGCGCGACCAGCCACCTTTTAAATTTAAAAAAAAATAGCTGAGGTGGCATAATAAATGCAGAAATATTTAGTATTCGTTATAACCATTACCATTTTATTTTGCAATATGTATTACGTCGGAAAGAAGTCATTAAGGGTTTTGGGTTGACTGTTTATGTCCCTGAATCAGTTATTGCTTACGACTGAGTAAGGGTCAATGATTTGAGGTTAATTTTATTCATTGTTTTGTCAGAAGGAAAAATTAATAGTGAATAATCCAAGCTGCTAGATGATCACTACTATTGTTTATATTTACAGTATCGATGACACATCTACAACGCCCTGCATGCTTTTACAATTAATGGGCTTGCTCATTTTCTTGTTTAGACGACTGCGGCAGAATCGTAAAAGGTTATGAAAGGTTCGAAAAGAGAACACGTTTTCGTTTATTGTTTCTGATATGCCATTTTTTCATTTATTTTATAATACATGTGTACCTTCTCTTGTATTTACATAAGCTGTGTTTCCTGGTTTCCTGGTTTTCCTCATATGTTATTGTTTTCTTCGAAATGTTACAATTTATGACACGGCTGTAAGAGCTATTGAAAGGATCAAAGCCACTTATGAGCACTACTTTATATACCAAACTGAATGGATGAATTATGTATTTATTACAGTATATTTGAAACTCTTGCTGGACAATATTCCCAGCACACGAAAAATATGAAAATATTGCAAGTTATTGTTGATTCGAGTTTTCATGTATCAGTGTCCGCGCTGTCTAGTTCATGGTTGACTACAACGCAACTTGATAATTAACAAGTTAACTGTATCAATTGTCTTCGATATGCTAAGATTTTCAGTGCGTAGTTTTCATTTAATGTAAATATTCATTTGTCCGACATGATTAATAACTTGCGTTTCTCTTAAGAAGGAACAGATGAGCGTATTAAAAATTTTAAACCTTTGTTTCACAGCCAATGTCAAATGTTAGAATTATCATAAAGAAATCAGATGACTCGGAAGATTGATTACTATCCTCGGCATTACTTAGATGGATTATAACCTGCTAAATGTTAATGTTAAAGAAACATGCCATACATTAAAACAAACACTTTTGACACAACTAATTAGAAGTGTTGTGCTTAATGACATTCAGATTTTAAGGCCTGTAGAAATAGTTAATTTTCGAGATAAATTAAATGTCGGTTTTATATGTGGACATACATGTATCACTTATTTGGAAACAAATCTGTTACAAAATGCATAGTTTTTTTGTTATTGACGTTATAAAACAAGCTCACTTTTCACTGTTACCGTTCACAAATTATTCACAGTATTGAATCAACCATACTTCAGGAAGAGAGTTTATAACACTTCTGATAAAATTCAAATATGCATATCAGGAATCGCCACACTCAGAAAACACAGCCTCTCCGCGCAGCGCAAAAGTAGAGAGGAAAAGAGAGCAAGTTATTTTAAGAATATAAATTTTTTATAAGACACTACAAAAAATAACCAAAAAGAGAACCCTTAAGGTTACCGCCTTTGGAACGGTCAGTTGCAAAACAATTTGCAACTGGGAGTTTAAACCAGGTTCTAGGGTGCACCAACCTTACACTTGTCCCAACAGGTTCTCATATGCACAAACAAACTGTACAAGTTGTCCATTATATTTTTTCTTTTCAGAATTTCAGGTCGTATTACCTAAGTAAAATTCCTTTATATTCATACATACTAATACTTTGAATACCATCTATTCAATATGTGTATCACAATTTAAGTACATTCTCATTATTTTCGGAAAACACATCTGAAAGATCACTTTTTATTTTTGCATGCTGTTAAAGAACATTTTTGCAAAACCTTATAACAAGATCTTTGGTTTTTCCACGGCATTGTTTTACGAGCATGATTAGTTTATAGGTTGTACTTCGACTTGTGTTAGCTCAGCGTTCAATATAATTTTTCCTTGATTTAATTTCCTGAGTGTATATTACTCACTTTCATATTTTCTAAATAACTGTTGTCAATATGTATATTTTATTATAAAAATGTTTATTCAATTATATTTTGTAATTTGTGAGATTGCTTCAGGTATGTTTGAAATATTTTACATTTCTCATAAGTAATATACATGCTTGTATATAAAACATAATTGCATTGGGCATATCATACTTTGGGATGGTTCAAATTTATAATAACTAGTTCCCATAACCATTCCTCATACGACGTTGTTTACTTGTTGTTGTCAAGATAAAAGAGACTCTAGGATTTTTTTGGCATTTTAAAATATCGATGAGCAGGCGTTGAAATAGAGAAATAATGCATTTCATTACACTATTCGTGACGAGTATATTGACGTTATTGATGCTGTGACAGTTCTTTCGTCTTCGTTAATCTAACATTATTACCATTTTAACATGATCAGCGGAGACGGAAGACTTTGCATTAAGAGGTCGCAAACACTGCAAATGGCGAAAACTGGCTAAAATTTAAAAAATGAATTTACCTTTTCAAAACTGGACATTTATTCCCACTGGCAGACAAATAAAAGTGAAGAAATATAGTGTCACGTGGTATTATTTAAGGTTGGATGACCAAGTTGTTTGAAAAAATACTTTATTTACATAGAACAGACACCCACAAAAAATGAAATACCGTTGGCACAAGACGTCTGGAATAGCTGTTTAAAACGTCTAGAAAAATGATATACAATATGTAGGTATCTAGTAAACACTTATTTACAATATTTTGCGGTCATCTGTAAAAATGTCAGAAATTTTAAGTAGTACATTGATATGTTTTGACTTCAAACCGAAAGTAGATCCGGGAAGTAAGTTTTCCTTGAATTTCTTGAAAACACTAACATTATTTGACGAATTAGCACTAAACATTTTTGACCAGCATATACTTATTTCAGGTATAAGTTGCTTTGGTATATTGTTTATGAATTTCAGAGTTCTCATGCAAACGGTTTTTCTTTTGTTTTAGTATGTGCTTGGTAATTAGAACACGAATTAGACTAAATTGAGCTTGCAAACATTAACTACATCATTAGCTAAACACATTTCTTTACTAAAATATAGGTGGCAATAAGTATTTTCCCCAAAATTCATTTTTGAAATTTTAGCCAGTTTTCGCCATTTGCAATGTTTGTGACCTCTTAAACTGTTTCAGTGTCTATCAATCAAGTTCTAATATAAACAGACCATTCTGATTTTAACCTACCCGGTCATTATATAAAATTGATTCTTTGGGGATATTTTAAGATGAGTAGATTGAGTTTTTCCACCCTTGTAATTTTTTGTCATACATATTAAGGTCATCATCTGTTTAACTTTCTAGAATAAGAAACCTTACCAGCAATCAGAAAAAGCAACATTCAAAAATTCAGCTCTCCAACACATACGATATAATGCGGAGAGGTTAAAGTAAGCACAATAGTGTTTTTAATATGATCAATATCAAAGACACCGCAACAAATTTACAAGCAAAATTACTAAGGGTTTACCGCATTGGAGCGGTCTGTTGCAATTGGCCATTGTTGATTTAAATAAGGTTTTATATTGCAAAACCCCACCCATTCCCCGTAGGTTTTCTATGAAAGAACAAGTCAAAGTTGACCTGGTGAAACCTTTACCCGCTCATTACTGCAATTCCTATATACTCTTTGAATTCAAAAAGTCTTGTCCTCTCAACTGCTCAGGAACTTTTCATAAGTTTCATCAGAAACATTGTCCCTTTGAGATGACTTAACAATAATTTAAAATATTCATCCAGATTGTTGAGGCCGGTATTTATCAATTGTGAGTTGGTAGCAGATCAAAAAGAAGTTTCAATATATTTGTATCAGAAGTATTCTACTACTTTTAATTGTTCATTGCACTGTTTTACTCTCAGAATATCTTTGAGCAGCCATAACAGTAACTATAGAATTGAATTGTATTTTATTTCAGTAATTATTTTAAATTAGTTCATTGGCCTATGAAAAGTCTGGAAAGCCAATACAAAGTTGTCACTGCCTGATAAAGAATAGTCTCCAATTTTCTCTAACGACAAAACGAATTTCAGTAACGTAACAGATAAATGTAATCAATATATTTTTATTTAACATACATTCAGAATTTAAATATAAAATAGTTTGACCTTAAACTTGCTAAAATTCTATTAACATCCAAATGCACAACTAAACGACACCCAACACTGAACCTTTTTTGAATATAAATATGTTAATACGATACAGACAAGAATATATTTTGTCATTTTGTCTAAAAAATGTATAAAATATGAAATGTTTATACTTGAGTTTTCTTGTCAATATGATACAAAGGAATAACATGTTTCTCTTAGGCGCTGTCGCTGTGACGGTGCGGGTTCGGTCCCAGGCAGAGGCAATATCATTTGAAATTCATAGTAGCGCTATTTGTGCAGTGTGGTGGCCGTAAACAGTCTTTACATACATATAGTCAGTACTGTTATCAGTAAATAATCCGTTACCGATGTCATGCAGTGATGATAGCGTATATCAGGGCTATCCGAACAACCTTTTTTCGGCGTTAGCTGTCTAAGCTCACTTTTGACCTAGTTTTTCGACCAATGAAATATTGTAAATAAAAATTATTATGCAGCGGGAAAATCAAATAGATTATTTTGATTGGTTATTAGTGGGTCTCGTTAATGATTACCGTAACGATTTTTATATTGTGTGTTAGTATTTACATGGCACATATATGTTCGGGCATTTTCTTTTTAAAAAGCGATAATTGTATTGGAGTAAAAGATATTAACGGTATAAATAACCAGTTAAGTCAATTGATGGCTTAAATACGATTTTATATGGAATATTCACGGGTGTCAGGTAAACACTCGAGTACAATACACAGTGTAAAACGACAGAGAAGTGCAGATATTTCTGGTTCTTACTGGTTCTTTCTAGTTCCTTTGATACTGATTGTTAATTTCAAGTCTAGACATTCAAATCGCCTTGGTGTAGTGGTTATCACACTCGCCTCTTAAGCGGATGCCCCGGGTTCAATACTCGGGAGGGACACTTTTTTTAAAGTTAATTTACGTAAAAGTTGGTAGACTTCGCTCGTGTAACAAGTTGTTATTATTTTCATTTATTGTATTTTAATAACATTTATTCGTCATTAGTACTAACTCTACAAGAGGTATTTTATTGAAACTGAATAAATGTACAGTTAACATTAGACATTCTTCTTTAATCGACGTATTATCACCACACGAAATTTTTGCACGCTCTTTATTTCTTTCTTTCTTATATATAAAAATCTTTTCCATCAACGCCGTTTATCTTTTTTTAAAGATATTTCTTGTTTCTGTTTTCTCTCGGCGAGCTCAGTCGGTTGCGTTGTCGGAATTGCATGCGTAGGCGCTGTCGCCGTGACGGTGCGGGCTCGCTCCCCAGTAGAACAAATAATTTATTATTTGGACACGCAAGAAATTGCTTTCAACATCATAATAATCATGTTGGTATTTAAAATGATGTTTTGTGTTGCGTATATTTTGTATCTGGGTGTGAAAAATATGTAAACTTTTATTTAGTTATGCTACATTAATAAGAATTAAAAAAATATTCATACCATCTTTAGATTGTTATAACACGAAGTATTTGAACACGTGGTAAATCTATACGTGTTAATTAGGAATATTGTACAAGGAAAATTTTAAAGAATGTTAGTTTTCTACATTTCCATTCACATGGTAGTGTAGAAGTCCCTTAATCTGACGGTCGTTTATGATGTTTCCCGCTTGCTTAAACATCAACAATGTCTTGTAATAAATATAACTTGGGAATTCAAGACATGCCATAGAATGGGTCTTACATTGTGTCAACATATTTATACATGAATTTATTCTTAATCTATTTAAGTGACATTTGCAACGTGTGGCAGCAACTGTGATATTTGCAAAGTAGACAAATGCGAGCAATGTGCACAAGGCTTTTTTACTTCCGGCAAGTCCTGCAGTAGGTGCCCAAAAGGATGTTTGTCATGTCTTAATAAGGAAAAGTGTAATGCTTGTGAAGATTCCTTTGGATTTTTCAACGGGACGTGTTTGCCGTGTATGAAAGGATGCAAACGATGTGAATTTGATGAACGTTATATATGCGTGTCTTGTAAATCAGGATATTATAAGGATGACCATTCGTGCATGTCCTGTTCAAAAGATTGCATTTTATGTTCGTCTTCAGATAAATGTGACAAGTGCAATGATAAATCATTTCTGAATGGATCTAAATGTTCAGCATGTCCTGAGGCATGCACGTCTTGTGAGTCTTCCGTACAATGCTTGAAATGTAAATCTGGTCATTATGGATCCGCATGTAATAATAATTGTTCTGACGGGTGCAATGCAAATATTTGCAATAAACAAACAGGACGTTGCAATTGTAAATCAGGAAAGTATGGTTACTATTGTACCCAGAAATGTCCAGACACCTGCGAGACATGCTATTCTGATTCAAACTGTTCGTCTTGTAAACCCGGATTTCTGAATGGATTTAAATGTTCAGCATGTCCTGAAGCATGTACGTCTTGTGAGTCTTCCGTACAATGCTTGAAATGTAAATCTGGTTATTATGGATCCGAATGTCAAAATAATTGTTCTGACGGGTGCAATGCAAATATTTGCAATAAACAAACAGGACATTGCAGCTGCCCTGTCAATTGTGCATCATGTAACTCGGACCAATATTGCACCCAGTGCAATGGTAGTTTTTATGGTAAAGTATGCACCAACAAATGCCCTTCAAATTGCTTCCAAGGTATGTGTACGAAAGAAGGGTTATGCTCTAGCTGCATCGAAGGATATTACGGACATACATGTGAAGAAAGGTGTCCAGACCAATGTCAAACGTGTGTTAATAATGATGACTGCAGATCTTGTCATATCGGGTTTTATGAAAATGTGTGCCAGTCGAACTGTTCTTGTTTAAATTTAACATGTTATCAGGAAGGTGGTGCTTGCATACATGGTTGCCGAAATGGAAGCGATTGGCCTACATGTGAATTCGGAAATAAAGGTTTCTATATAAACTTATTTTAAAACTCATTTCAGTTGACTTCTACGAGACAAGGTTGTGTTAACTTATATGTGAATTAATCTAATAGTATGTTTAGTATTGGCATTATCAAGATAAAATTATTATAATATTTGGGTAGGTTTGGATTAAAAGTAATGATGTCAACTCGTTGAAGCAAATTTCTAGCTTGCAGTTTATTGAGATAGCATGTTCAAGCTCACCAAAGATAGATTAAAATTGTTTCAACATGCTACACTGTCCCCTTTTGTATGAATAACTTTATTTTTATATGCATATGCCGACATCGTTCTCTGTGATACGCAGGACATATTTTCTTTTATTATAGTGATCTTTCCAGTAAAAGACTCCATTACGATCACTGGATTAGCTGTCACAGGTGCTCTGATGATACTCACAATATCAGTGTGTATCATCTTTGCAGTCAATAGACGGTAAATCAGTTTTCAATAATTTTAACGTGTTTCTTTCAATAAATGTTTAAACATTTTAACAATCGACAATACAAACCATCAGAATAGTTCAACTTCTTATGGTCATCTTAAAAGAATGTGTGTTCCAAACGATGTTTAATTTTTGGATTTTGCTTACATTGTATATCAGAAATAGGAACAGTCCTGCCACGAAGTCAAAAAGTAGAGACGATAAAAAGAATGGGTTAAAAATTATCAATTTCAAATGAGACACAAAAATAAGAAACCCAGGGGGCTACCTCCTAAAAAAGGTGATTGGCAAAATAGTTGTCACTATCAACATTTTTACTTGTGTAAATATTGAGTTGTGTTCGTACATGTACCTGGGATGAGACAGCATAGACAGTAATAGGCCTTATAAAGTTATTCTATGGTTATTAGTGGGCTCTTTTTATACGTGCTCTATAGTTCGACATTTCTTTAGACAAAAGAGAAGCACACCAGCCAGTGACGTGACTGCCGTCAACAGTCCGGTTGAAATGAGCCAGAGGGAATATGAAGAGTTGCATCCAAGCCATGGTAAGTACTCGTTTTTTTTTTGTTTTTTTTTTTTACAAAATTATGTTTTAATAAGATATTTAAAAATGAAATATGCATAGTAGGTTGGCCAAAAAGTTGAGAGCAGAAGAGATCATTTTATACAATGATCAGTTTCAAAAAAGTTATCAATGATT
Source organism: Corbicula japonica (assembly GCA_038501625.1). NCBI lineage: Eukaryota > Metazoa > Mollusca > Bivalvia > Venerida > Cyrenidae > Corbicula > Corbicula japonica. Next base: position 83,077 of record JAZAYU010000787.1, on the reverse strand, counting down.
TGTTTTGAATGTCTTTGCTTAATTCTTTTACGAAAGAAAACGGTCGTTAACTCAAATCCATCTTTTTTTTGTATTGATACCTTGTTGTCTTTTACTAAAATTCACGGCAATTTATCACACCGCCAATATATAGGTATGCATAGCTCATGTAGCAAAAATTCTATTTTTTTTTGTCGCTACATGGATAAAAGAAAAGTTTAAATTTTCGTTCAAACGTTTGGTACTATCTCGACATAAGGTCTTTGGAAGAATTAAAATAACATTTTTTTTCCATAAGAAATGTTAAGTACCAAATGAAAATGATATATTTTGCAGGACCAGTGTACATAAACCTTCAGACTGGCGCTCCACAAGATAACCAGACAACACATATCTACGACGAGCTAGCAACTAATATGATCTAGATGCACAGTTTCATATCTTTTGATGTCCTTTAATATCATCTTATATCTGTTAATATTTATATAAAGACTTGATGTACAGTATAAGTTTGAGAGTATCTTTGAATATGAATGTTTCCTGCACATTTCATGCAAACCTCTAATAGAAAAATATCGAGCTTTAAGTACTTCTTCCCCAAAGTACCTTCAAGTACTTTTTTTTATTTTAAAGCTTAAAATCGTTTTATAATAGAATAAATACTGAGAAAAGTTATATGGTATTAAGATGATGTTTGTATTTATTTAAGCCAACGGTAAGTGCAAAAATTGTATATGGAAGTTTCCTTTTTGAATTCCGGCAAAGTTTACAGAGAAATGGCTAAATGATCATTCTAGGTTTTACTAATCTGTGCATTTGACAGAAACCACCGAGAGAAATAGATAGCTTCACCTAATAAAGTCGAATGGTTTGGAACCTAGTGGAGTTTTAAGAAGATTTAATCCCCCTTTGAAAAAAATCAATTCATTTCTTAAAATATATAATACACAACATAGATTTAATTTTCAAAAAAGAATCCATTGTTTAGTTAGCTAATGTGACTAATCTGAATTGTTTTTCATTTTATTGCTGCCTTTTCACAATTCAGTGTGAAATATGTCAATGTCTCAATGTAGAAATATTAAGTTTCCCACTGTATTATGCCTATAAATAACTAAAAAAGGCGATTTTGTCGAAATGTTGGAAGAATCAGTTAATTTTTGGATTTGTTGTGAGTGGATTTTTCAGCGATAGTAATCCTATAAGAGTTTTGGCTTTCAGTATATTCAATTCGTGCTTTGAATGTGTAACCTGGAATCGCAGGAATCGCAACACTCACAAAACACAGCCCCCCCCCCTAACGCAGCGAAAAAGAAGAGAGGAAGAGAGAGCATGTTTGTTATACGCATGTCAATTCAAGTAAGACGCCACAAACAATTAACGAAAAAGAGAACCTTTGGGAATACCGCATTAGAACCCTTTTTTTTTTAAAGAACCTAGAAGCTCGATTTGTTTCTTTTATCCCTGCCATCGTGTTCTTGTTGATTTGACCCCTGCTGCTCTGGTCTCGGTAATGACATTGACTACACGCCCCTTTTGCTTTTTAATGCTATTAGCTTCTTATGTTTTATATGTTTGTGTGCTTTTGCATGCAACATTGTTGAGCTGATGGGTGTGTTGGAGTTATTTCACCACGACAACTTGTACTTGTTTTGTGAAATGAGAACCTGTTGGGGCAAGTGTGAAATTGGTGCACCCTAGAACCTGATTTATAGCTCCAGTGGCAATTTGTTTTGCCACTGACCGTTGCTCTCTCTTCCTCTTTTTTTTTGCTGCGTGGGGAGACTGTGTTTTGTGAGTGTTGCGATTCCTGTTATGCATATTTTAATAAAACACGTTCATAGAGATATTCTTTATCGTAAGATAGATGAATATTAAGGCTCCAGGTAAGAATCATAATGCAATTCCAAAATCAAATTTAACAAATTTAGCAGGTTAGTGTTTGACCACGACCATAAACTTTTGTCTTATAAAAATTACTTTGATGTAAGCAACTACGTATTAGATATTTTTATTACCGGTTATTTGTACTACATTTATCTCATTAATAAACAGTTTTTCCAATACATTTCCATTGCGTTTTTATGAAAATTATGCACATCAGGTTCTTCTTCTAAGCAAATGAGAAAAAAATAGGAAATGTAAATATAATAGACCGTTACATTTTTAGAAAAAGGACAGTTAGGCAAATCTTATTAATGCTGTACTAGTATTTTGCTGTCTCGTTTGGAAGTTATTTTATATCAAATTTTACCTTATTCTCATGTGACACTTGCAGGTCATCCACACACGTTTTCTGCATTTTTATAAAGAAAATAAACACCAGGATAAGGTTATCTAACTGCAAAAAAGCATTTAAACGGAATAAAAGGCAGAGGTATTGATGACTTAGTACATACTAGTGATGGGCCGACAATCGGCGACAATCGAATATATCGGCCCGACGAGCCAAAACCAGCGATCGGCGACGTAGAGCGAGCAGTTTCTATTAATCGATTTTTTTTATATTTCGTGAATTCGTGAATTTTCGTTGGTTTGGGTATATTTTTCCAAAGGAAGTAATTTATTTGATCAAATGTAATATGCGATCGTATGCAATAATGTGCGGTCCTCAAGTCGTCTCCTTATAAGGTCTGAAATAGTCTTGATTTGGGGCCGCAAAAAAGCCGCAGATTAGAATTTCATTGTTTAAATATGGCCGACGTTTGTCAGGAAAACGAGGAAGACCGCAATAAAATTTACGATTATCCGTGAAAATGCAAACCTTCGTATTGCTAGAGTCTATAATTCCACGCGTTACAGTCCCACACTGCTTCGACCTTTGTAAAGCTGACGTCATTTTCGAAATCAATGTTCCTTCCGGCATTATCATTGAAAGTGTATTCGATTTCGGACGTATTTTATGGATTTTATTAGACTGAAATGTGTTTCTTATTCTGTGCTGATGGAAGTTAACCTTGGATGACTAGAATTCCCGACTGAATGCCAGCGTCTAGGCCATTTCGGTTTGAAAATAACTAAAATGGTTTTGTTGCTGGTGTTATATTTCAACTGACTGAAGAGTGAAGTAAAAAAGTAAAATGAAGACTATACTTTTGTGTATATTTCAACAAGGAAATACAGAGACAAGCTTTTTTTTCGAAAAAGTTAGCTGGAAAAAAGTTGTGGATTTTGCACATTGGAATAAAAGCCTACGACCCCTAAACTTCAGCTGTTCAAGGATGGCAGGTTTGACAGTTCCCAACAGGTTACTGTCTTTTGATAACAGGTGATATTGGACTCTGCCTATATAGTCTGAAAAGGCTCAGCAGAGCCTTGCCTTTCCTACCACCATATCGTTCTTGACCTATATCACCTGTTATAAAAAGACAGTAACCTGTTATTCTTTATATAATGAAAGATAAGCATTAAAATGATTATATAGACATAGACAACTGTATTGTAATGCTATTCTAAGTGTATAATGCGCGAAATGTATATAATTTCTTTAATGTCCGATAATTGCCGATTAGTCGATTTATTAGTTGGTTGAAAGTTCCGATTAATCGATGTTGAAAATTCCAGCCGACTGCCCATCACTTGTACATACTCTATTATGCAACTGGGAAAAAATGCCCAATTTTCAAAACTGTCGTTAACAAGTTTTTTTTGGAGAAGGGGAATGTTTAATATTTTTGATCTTAATATAAAGCAAATACATTATATTTTTAATACGCCATCTGAAAAATAACATATGGCTTTAAAGGTAATGCTGAAATCAAACCATACATTTCAGGTTTTAAAAACCAGTGTTAGTTTTTTCATGTCCGTTCTTATTTGTTCTTTTCAGAATTTCAGGTCGTATAGCCTAATTTAACTTATTTTACTACTTTTTTTAATATTCAGAAATACTTATTCCTTAAAAACCATTTGTTTTTGAGTATCACAATTTAAATACATTGTTTTTTCTAAAAGTCATTATTCTCGGAAACACATTTGAAAGATCACTGCTGATTGTTGAATGCTGTTACAAAACTTTTTCGCAAAACCTTATAACATGATCTTTGAAATTTGCACGGCATTATTTTACGAGCATGATTAATTCAGAAGTTGTACTTCGACTTGTGTTAGCTCAGCATTCAATATATTTTTTCCTTAATTAAATTTCCTGAATGTATATTGCTCACTTTCATACTTTCTTTATAACTGTTATCAATATGGATATTTTATTATAAAAATAATGTTTATTCAATTATATTTTCTAATTTGTGAGATTGCTTTAGGTATGTTTCAAATATTTAACATTTCTCATAAGTATATTTATATGCTTGTATATATAAACATCACTGCATCGGGCATATCATCCTTTGAGATGGCTCAACATTATAATTTCTAGTTCCCATAATCATTCCTTATACAACGTTGTTTACTTGTTGCTGTCAAGATTAAAGAGACTCTAGGATTTTTTGGCATTTTAAAATATCGCTGAGCAGGCGTTAAGATCGAGAAAAAATGCATTTCATTACACTATTCGTGACGAGTATATTGACGTAAATGATGCTGTGATAGTTCTTTCGTCTTTGTTGATCTGACATTACATGTATTACCATTTTAACATGATCAGCGGAAACGGAAGACTTTGCATTAAGAGGTGGCAAACACTGCAAATGGCGAAAACTGTCTAAAATTTCAATAATGAATTTACCTTTTCAAAACTCGACATTTATTCCCACTGGCAGACCAATAAAAGTGAAGAAATATAGTGTCACGTGGTATTATTTAAGTTTAGATGCCCATGTTGTTTGAAAAAAATACTTTATTTACATAGAACAGACACCCACAAAAAATGAAATACCGTTGGCACAAGACGTCTGGAATAGCTGTTTAAAACGTCTAGAAAAATGATATACAATATGTAGGTATCTAATAAACACTTATTTACAATATTTTGCGGTCATCTGTAAAAATAATGTCAGACATTTTAAAGGGAGATGTGCAGGGTCGAACAGGTGTACTCGGTAAAATCGTTAACAGATCGATCTATGTAACACTTACGTGTACTTTTCACTAAACTCTACATTTCGAACCCTCCAGGAGGAAGTTTTCGGTTCATTTTACCATTTTACCGGACCTGAAAACAATCCGCTGATGAAATCCCTATACAAAAATACATTCTATATTTAGCGATCATTCTATATTTAGCTCACCGCTGAGCTTACTATTCGTGGTGGCCCAGGCATTTTGAAACAAATGGCGACGTCGATAGTCGGCAAGGTACACCGAATACGTATTTTAGTTGAAGTGATCACGTGACAATCCCAAAAACCACCGCGGCTTTACACGGGAAATACAAAAAATAGCTAACCTATGCGCGTCGCATAGGATATGAAACACCATTTATAGATCTTTTTTTTTATAACATATTGGTTTGAAATATTTCGGGTGTAAATCAATATTTGAGCTTCAAATAATGATATTCAACTGATTAATAACCCTTTTTGCAAATCTGCTCCATTCATCAATCCTGCATATCTCCCTTTAAGTAGTACATTAATATGTTTTGACTTCAAACCAAAGTATGTCCCGGAAGTTAGTTTTCCTTAAATTTCTTGATAACACTAACATTATTTGACGAATTGGCACTTAACATTATAGACCAGCATATACTTATTTCATGTATGAGTTGCTTTGGTTTATTGTCCATGAATTTCAGAGTTCTCATGCAAACGGTTTTTCTTTTGTTTTAGTATGTGCTTGGTAATTAGAACATGAATTAGACTAAATTGAGCTTGCAAACATTAACTACATCCTTAGCTAAACACATTTCTTTACTAAAATATAGGTGGTAATAATTATTTTCCCCAAATTTTTTGAAATTTTAGCCAGTTTTCGCTATTTGCAATGTTTGTGAACTCTTAAACTGTTTCAGTGTCTGTCAATCAAGTTCTACTATAAACAGACCATTCTGATTTTAACCTACCCGGTCATTATATAAAATTGATTCTTTGGGGATATTTAAAGATGAGTAGACTGAGTTTTTCCACCCTTGTAATTTTTTGTCATACATATTAAGGTCATCATCTGTTTAAAGGCCCGGTCACACAGCGATTTACGGCTTAATCACGGCAAAAAACCGTCAAAAAGTGGTCTCCCGTGAAGCAGACAATGTTGTTCGCCTTGGTGTCGAGTTTAAGACGAGCTAAAGTCGATTTATGGACGTGGCAGGACGCGGGGAGAATTCGAAACGGCGTCGGACGCGGCAAAAAGTTTTGAACTGCTCAAAATTTTAGCCCGCGGACAACCACGGGCGACACACGTGGTAAAGACGTGCAACACACGTGAAACACACGTGATAATCCGTGTTCCGGCAGTGATTAAAACTTGGGGAGACGCAGTGAGACGCGAAAGTTTAGCGGTCTGTCACTGGCAGAGCACGGTCATCGGACGGGTGTTACGCGTTGGTATCATGGGAAATAGCGTGTGTTTTGCGGCTTATCACTGACAAGTGGATTTTTCAGCGTACATAGCACTACCTAAGCCCGTTTAAACGACGTCTGGAACAAGTGCTAAATACGATTGTTCACTGCCTTATCACTTCTGTATCACTTCTGATTTGCGGCATATAAATACCGCAATTTTCTGAGACCTCAGCACTTGCAGTCTAGATGTCAAGGGGTGAAAATGAACCCTCAAAGTCGTGATGCCCTCATCTTTATGCTTCAGCACCAACAGAACCAACTGATACAGGCCCAACATATCCTTGCTGAGAGAAGAAGAAGAAGGAGGAGGAGGAGGAGGAGGAGGGTGGTACGGAACATCTGGGTGCGAACAACACGCGCGAACCTATTTTTAACCTTACACGTGGCTGGAAGTGGTAAGCCGTGCTTAGGCAGTGTTTCAGCAGTGGAACAGCCGCTGACAGCCAGACCACGTTCAAAGCACGGCCAAGCCAAAATTGACCAAAAATTACCACTTACGACCACGTCCACTACATTTTCATGACTTTTTGTACGTGATTTAGACGCGGAGTTCTGTGTGACCGGGCCTTAACTTTCTAGAATAAGAAACCTTAGTAGCAATCAGAAAAAGCAACATTCAAAAATTCAGCTCTCCAACACATACGATATAATGCAGAGAGGTTAAAGTTAGCACAATAGTGTTTATAATATGATCAATATCAAAGACACCGCAAAAATACTAAGGGTTTACCGCCTTGGAGCGGTCTGTTGCAATAGACCATTGTGGATTAAAATTAGGTTTTATTTTGCAAAACCCCACACATTCCCCGTTGGTTTTCAATGAAAGAAAAAGTCAAAGTTGACTTGAAAAAACCTTTACCCGCTCATTACTGCAATTCATATATACTCTTTGAAATCAATCTGTATTCTTTTTTCTAATTAAATCACGAGTAGATTTTGGTGAAAAAAAATTTCATTCCTCAAATAGTCTTGTCCTCTCAACTGCTCAGAAACCTTTTCATAAGTTTCATCAGAAACATTGTCCCTTTGAGATGACTTAACAATAATTTAAAATATTCATATCGAGATTGTTGAGGTCGATATTTATCAATTGTTAGTTGTTAGCATATCAAAAAGAAGTTTCAATATATTTGTATCAGAAGTATTCAAATTCTTTTAATTGTTCATTCCACTGTTTTACTCTCAGAATATCGTTTATCAGCCATACCAGTAACAATAGAATTGAATTGTATTTTATTTCAGAAAGTATTTTAAATTAGTTCATTGGCCTACATGTATGAAAAGTCTGGAAAGCCAATACAAAGTTGTCACTGTCTGATAAAGAACAGTCTCCAATTTTCTCTAACGGCATTTCAGTAACGTAACAGATAAATGTAATTAATATATCTTTATTTTTCATACATTCAGAATTTAAAGAAACGTAAATATAAAATAGTTTGACCTTAAACTTGCTAAAATTCTATTTACATGCGAATGCACAACTAAACGACACCCAACACCGGACCTTTTTTTTGAATACAAATGGGGCGCGTCACGGGAAAAGGTACCTTCGGACAGTTGACGTCAATCTTTGAAATGACGTCATAAATTTAATCAGACGACATTATTTATTATGCATTTAGCGGTAAAAGTACAATTTTATCGTCAAAATGTGTAACAAAATCACATTTTAGTAATAAGAAATTGATTTATAGTTTTAAGTTCTTTCTAAATTTAGTAAAATTTAAAACATCACTTAAAATGACCGAAGGGACCTTTTCCCGTGGCGTGCCCCAAATATGATTGATACGATACAGACAAGAATATCTTTTGTCATTTTGTCTAAAAAATGTATAAAATATGAAATGTTTATACTTGAGTTTTCTTGTCAATATGATACGAAGGAATAAAATGTTTCTCTGGGGCGCTGTCGCTGTGACGGTGCGGGTTCGCTCCCCGATGAGGCGATTTCATTTGAAATTCATAGCAGCGCTATTTCTGCAGTGTGGTGGTCGTAAACGTCTCCCCGTACATAGTCAGTACCGTTATCAGTAAATAACCCATTACCGATGTCATGCGGTGATGATAGTGTATATCAGGGTTATCCGAACAACCCTTTTTCTGTTTTCTCTCGGCGAGCTCAGCCGGTTGCGTTGTCGGAATTGCATGGGTAGGCGCTGTCGCCGTGACAGTGCGGGTTCGCTCCCCAGTAGAGGCAAATAATTTATTATTAGCGCACGCAAGATATTGTTTTCAATGTCATAATACACATGTTGGTATTTAAAATGATGTTTTGTGTTGCGTATATTTTGTATCTGGGTGTGAAAAATATGTAAACTTTTATTTAGTTATGCTACATTAATAAGAATTAAAAATATTCATACCATCTTTAGATTGTAATAACACGAAGTATTTGAACACGTGGTAAATCTATACGTGTTAATTAGGAATATTGTACAAGGAAAATTTTAAAGAATTTTAGTTTTCTACCTTTCCATTCACATGGTACTGTAGAAGTCTTTTAATCTGACGGTCGTTTATGATGTTTCCCGCTTGCTTAAACATCAACAATGTCTTGTAATAAATATAACTTGGGAATTCAAGACAATGCAATAGAATGGGTCTTACATTGTGTCAACATGTTTATACATGAATTTATTCTTAATCTATTTAAGTGACATTTGCAACGTGTGGCAGCAACTGTGATATTTGCAAAGTAGACAAATGCGAGCAATGTGCACAAGGCTTTTTTACTTCCGGCAAGTCCTGCAGTAGGTGCCCAAAAGGATGTTTTTCATGTATTAATAAGGAAAGGTGTAATGCTTGTGAAGATTCCTTTGGATTTTTCAACGGGACGTGTTTGCCGTGTATGAAAGGATGCAAACGATGTGAATTTGATGAACGTTATATATGCGTGTCTTGTAAATCAGGATATTATAAGGATGACAATTCGTGCATGTCCTGTTCAAAAGATTGCATTTCATGTTCGACGTCAGATAAATGTGACAAGTGCAATGATAAATCATTTCTGAATGGATCTAAATGTTCAGCATGTCCTGAGGCATGTACGTCTTGTGAGTCTTCCGTACAATGCTTGAAATGTAAATCTGGTCATTATGGATCCGCATGTAATAATAATTGTTCTGACGGGTGCAATGCCAATATTTGCAATAAAGAAACAGGACGGTGCACTTGTAAATCAGGAAAGTATGGTTACTCTTGTACCCAGAAATGTCCAGACACCTGCGAGACATGCTATTCTGATTCAAACTGTTCGTCTTGTAAACCCGGATATTACGGCAATACGTGTGAGCAGTGCCTGCAAGGAAAATATGGGACCAACTGCGAAAATAATTGTCCTTTCAATTGTGCAGCGTGTAATTCTGACAAAAATTGTACACTTTGCCGTGTCGGGTATTTTGGTGATTCGTGTTTGAAGTGTTCTGATCATTGTGCTGACGTACACTGTGACAATGTTACAGGTACATGTGCAAAATGTGAGGACAATTATAGCGGGCCTTTCTGTAACGAATGCATGACTTCGTTTTTTGTGAGTGGCTCCGGATGGAGACCAGGACATTATGGAGTCGATTGCGATAGTTTTTGCCCAGACAATTGTCAAAACAAAAGTTGCAGTAAGGCAGGCCTTTGTCATCTTTGTATCTCTGGGTATTATGGTCAACAGTGCACTGAAAGTTGCCCTTTGAGTTGCCATAAAGGAGAATGTACGAATTATGGCTTATGTCATAGCTGCATTGACGGATATTTCGGAGAAAAGTGCGACAATAAATGTCCAGAAAACTGCGAAACATGTGTTAGCTCCTTAGACTGCGATCGAAGTTCTGGGAATAATTCTAACAAGATTAGTTCTCACTGTTTGAATGAAAGTACTCCGTTGAAGAGCAGCAAATGTGATTCTGGATGTATAGCAGGCTTTTATGGGAAAAGATGCGACATGAAATGCAGTGATGATTGTTTAAATTCAACATGTAGTCAGGATGATGGCGCATGTATACTTGGTTGTCGATTCGGAAGAGATGGGCTTGCATGTGAACATGAGAAGAAAGGTTTAATCAATTTAATCAATTTGTAAAATATATACCATTAGACCGGAAAATTCAGACAAAACTTCAAATTTAAACAATAAATTTGGGAACTATAGGATTTCTTTTGTCCGTCCGTCAATTAGTCATCCTGTCCGTCCACTGTTCTTGTCAAGATATACAGCCATATATTGGGGTAACTTCAAATAACCACTAATGTTCCACTTGGTGAGATAGATAGTTGTGTGTAAGTATCATAACCCTTCCTTAAAGGTCAAGGTCACACATAAACTTTAGACGTGAACAATTTGTGTCAAAGCCATAACTTTACCATGCACAACAGGATTTAAAAATAACTTGGCGCGAATGTTTAGCCTGTACGTGTGAATGAACCATGTCAATACCTCAAAGGTCAAGATCACAGAAAGGCTTTTAAGTTTTAAACTTTGAAAAAACTGTTCATCGGACATTTATTGGGGGATAACCTACCTCGAATGTTTTTCATGGTGATATGAAGTGTCGTTTGTGAGTATCATAATCTTTCCTCAAAGTTCACGGTCACATATTGACTTTGGACGTCAAGGCAATAACTTCAGCATACATAAGGGGATTTTAAAATAACTTTGCGCAAATGTTGGTTCAATGCCAGTCTTAATTCGCTGCATTTTCTTAACATTTTAATTACTGGTTGTCCAGTGATAAAATTCAAAATATCACCCTTAAATTTCATTTCATAACTCCAATGATTATCACGCCAAACAAGAGATGGTTGTGTATGTCATATCAATAAAACAGTAAAACAGGATTTCCTCCACTGAACACATATTATTGTAAGAATTGTAAATAAAATCTTCGCGTGGATCAAGTGGTTGTAGGGGGAAAACATCCTTATAGTTATAGTGTTGATGCCCAAAGTAAAAATTTCGTCTTGTTTGGAGGAGGGTAGGGTGTGGGTAATTCTTCAGGGGTGGATTGTGTTGAAGTGTGATTTCGTTACCGTGTCCATCGAAAAGAATATATGTTTTACTTTTTACACTCACACCGACAACATTTTTTCAGGAGTGGGATGGGTCGGTTGTACTCGCTATCCAAACAACAACAACAACAACAATACTTCTTTTACTTCTTATTGCTATATTACATGATAAAATAGATAATTTTAATTTTTATGTAGTAAATTTTCCGGTTTTAGAAGGCGATGTTCCTTGTGCAACATCTCACGGGGTATATGTTCTAGAGCTTGTAATGATGTTAAAAATTTCAATAAACGTAATCTATGCATACCATAAACTTTTAAAAAAGGTTATCGATATTACAAAACCCTTTTGCAAGTTTTATCGTCGATACTCAGATGTAATTCAAAAATACTGGTGCAGTTTTAAATCGCTACTGCAACTCGATATTTCAAAGCCAGTTTTTTATGGAGATTTAATTTATAAAATTAAGAAAATATAGGGTCATATTAAATTTCTCCACGTTATTCGTAAACTTCTTCTGCAAATTAAAAAAGAGATTACCGACATGATATTCGATAGCGCTCTGCATGCCTGGTGATTTACCAATTTACAGTTGGTCGTTATGCTTAACTCTTTGGTTGCACGACGGTGGCAGGGGTTTAAGAATTAATGAAGCTCGATCTGTTTCTTTCAGCCTTCTCATCGTGTTCTTGCTAATTTCACTCCAGACTCTTGGCCTCATAAAGATCATTGATACACGCCCATTTGCTTAACAATGCTATTTGCTTCTTACGTGTATATGTATGTGTGCTTTTGCATGCAACATTGCCGAGTGGATAGGTCGGTTGGAGTTGTTTCACCAAGACAATTTGAATGTACTTGTTTGTTCATAAGTGAATCTATTGGGGCAAGTGTAAGGTTGGTGCACCCTAAAACCTGGTGTAAACTCCCAGTGGAATATTGGTTTGCCACTGACCGTTCCAATACGATAACCCCAATAGTTGTTTTTAGCGTTAATCGTTTGTGGTGCCTAATTTGAAATTGATTCTCTTATAAACTCATGCTCTCATTTTCCTCTCTACTTGTTTGCTGCATGGAGAGGCTCATTTTCTGGTTGTGACAATGCCTGATATGCATATTTCATTTTTTGTAATTTCTTAACTCAAACAGTAAATTCTTAAGTGGTGGGATGGGTCTTGTGTGGCGGATGGTTGATGGTACACCAAGAAACCAAAAACAGGTTTTTTATTTTTAATATTTTATTTATTTATTTATTTAATATAACGTACTTTTCTTATATAAAGCTTTGTTAAATGATAAGAAGAGTTAAAAACATTCATTTGAGGACAATGAGTTGTAGGGGTGATTTACATGATACGTAATTTGGATGAGCGAAATAAAAATATTCTTCAGGTGTGGTAGGGGAAAGTGTGTGGATATCTAGCTGATAAATTTCTTTAGGCGTGGAGTATGTTGGGATGAGTGTTGGTCTGGTGGCGATACCCTCATCCACCAATTTATTTAATTTATTTTTTACTACCTATCCCAACAAAAACTTCTTCATTACATATTTTTTCTTGAGTTCCTTATCTCGAACCAATAAACATTTTTTTCAGGGGTAAGGTTGGTGGTGGTCCCACAAACTGCCCTTCCAACCAAACAAACCAACATATTTTATTTTTTTTATTTCGTTTATGTCTAAACTCAAACTGACAAATATTTTTTTCAGGGTGGACTGGGTCTGGTTTGGTGATTTTACCCCACCCCACTCTACCCGAAACAAGAATTTTTTTGGATGTTGTTTTTTTAATACTTTTTTTCAGTTTTAAATTAACATTGTCACTAAAAAACAGACTTTTTTTCACGTATTCTTGTTTTATGAAGATGATTTGTTGTTTTTTGAAGTGTCAGTTTAGGCAGTTATCAACCAGATACTTTCTTTACAACTATACCAATCACTTTTAATATTTTACGAGAAAATCTGAATTTGTCGCATTGTGGCGTTTATTTTGTCTAAGATCACAACAACACAGTATTCACAGGGGGTGTGTGGTGAGGTTTCTTGCCCACGCAAACACATTTGTTTCTGGTTTGGCAAGGGGTTATTTATTTTTCTTTTCTTTTTTTTTTAAATATTTGCAAACTCACAACTAAAGTCTTCAGAGGATTACTCCCCCACCCCCTCTTCTGCAAAACTATTCACCAAGTATTTAAGCAAAACCGGTAGAGAACATGTTTTGCATTTACTTGTTTTATATTTTGCATGAACGTACACTATCCGAGTGTGTGACAGGTTTGAAATTAATTCAGTGGTACAGGATTTCCTGATAGAATTCAGAAGAATTTGTATGGCAAATAGATTCACTTAAACTATTTCTTATGTCTTGCAACCTTTTACTCTGGTTCTCCCGCTGGTCATTTCAATGGGTCAAAGTAAAATTATCTTGTTTAATATGTCAATTTTGAAATAATTGTTCGGATTGTTACCATTGCGCTTAATTTAGTTTCTTTTGAAGTTTTGTAGGGATGCTACATATTCTGAATGTGACTTTTTCCATCAGTATTTTTTTTCATTTTATATAGAGATGCAGATTTCGAAAGCAATCATCGAACCATACTTACACAATGCACGAATTCGTATTAAAATTTGTTAACATTTACCGAAGGTATTGTTCAAGTTGTTTTTAATATTCTAGTTTGTCTCACTTGATTTGTGTCACAAACATGTATATTCATATATAATATTTTATTAACAGGAAGCTCAATTACGATTACTGGATTAGCTGTCACAATCGCTCTGACAATAATCACATTGTCAGTGTGTATCCTTATTGCTGTCAATAAACGGTAAATCGTGTTTGCACTTTTATCTACATTTTTCATTTAAAATTTGATGTAATCATTAAAGAGGCAAATATTTGTCCTTTGAACTATGTACTTTTAATACCTTTAACTATGTCTTATCTTTCGAACGGACAGATCAGGTAGATAATATTAAATATAAAATATTATTTAAAAGTTCCTTTTATCAATTATTCAGTCACGTGTGTAACGCAATAAGTTAATGGGGTAGGGATGGCATATTGATAATTAAGCAATTTCGCTGCGAATGTGAATGCCAACTTGTGCCTCTATAGTATCAGTACTGTTTGTGGTAATTGACATTATGTCGAATCATAAACCTCTATTATTTGTTTTTTTCATGAAATATTATGTTGTAATTTAAGGACAATTCCAACATGTAAACAGAGACAAATCGTAATGAGTGACGAGATAGCTACCTACCAAAACGTTCTATAGTGAAACATGGACACCGAAATATCTAGCCCTTAATAGAAATTACCAAAATATGTTGGTAATTTGCAGAAAAATGCAAATTTTGCATTACTGTGATGTGAATGCAATCTTAATATTTATACATAATTTTATGCCATGTTTGACCTTCTGCAATTATACTCCTTTTTAAAGTTGAAAAAGGTCATAATTTGGTTAAATGGAATATATATTTATGGTTATTTAGCATACATAAAAGGTATATAATTGTAGACAAGTTAACCGCTTTAAAAAAGCTGCAGCTCACATACTTTGAAAATTATCATGAATAGGCCCTTTGCACGAAGTGCGGTCCCTAGATTGACGCTTCCGGATGGCAAACTATGACAACCGTGTAAACAACGATGATCGATAGCTTTCACTTTCGACCCGAGTTTACATCATAATGGAAAAAGTATGACGCTGTTAATTTAGAAAACTTCAGAAGCGTAACGTTTAAAAAAAGCGGAACAGCGACGTCTATGCCGCTTTGCTTGCTAGCCCAATTAGTAACGTAATCGGTTTTGCATTCTTGTGTGCTGTCACTGTATGGTACGGGTTCGATTAGCAGTATAAGCAATATCAGGGCTATCCGATCAACCTTTTTGGGGGGTTGTCCCGGCTAGCTCAGTTGGTTGCGTCGCAGGAATAGCAGGGTCAGGCGCTGTCGCCGTGACGGTGCGGGTTCGCTCCCAGATAGACGCACTCTCATTTAACAAAATGATCCTTCTGCTAATATACAGGCGTGAAAATATTACAACAAACTCTAACCCGTTATTAATTGCAGACCATTTGACAAGTTTATAGTACTAACGGCAATTCTATCTTTGAAGTGCCTTCTCCAGTGAAACCGGGATTTATCAAACCTCGGAAAGCAATCCAGGGATCGACATGGGGCCATATAACCGAAAGTAAGCTTCGTTATTGCTCTGTCGCAGAGCAATAAATTTTATGTGACGATAAATACTTACTTAAAATATTTGGGAAAATATCGATTTATTTGTGAAAAAAAAATCCGATATCTAGGAATATATCAGTTTACTTATATTAAAGAAAACAACTTGCAATGTTTAGGAATATATCAATTCACTAGTGAAAAAAAGGGGAAAAAACGTGCAATTTATAGAAATATTTGAGAAAAAAATAAGATATTTCTTAGAACATCTTCAATATTTGACCGAGTTATAATTTGTTTTGTATCTTAATGACGTAGTAAAAATAGAAATTTGACCACGTTATAGCATATCCTTCTTAATGTTGAGTAGTTTATGTATCAGTTATGCATCGCATTACAATTATGGAAGTGTCAGTCATAAATTACATAGCTATAGCTGCAGAGCTTTCTCCGATATCGCTCTCAGTAGTGTCCTGGCTTGGAAGAGCGCACACTTCGAAAAATGGTTGTCATCAAATTCGTGCTTCTATATCATGTTTACAATTTTATAATTCAAAAGGCGATTTGCACGAACTCGACAAAATGGACACTATATAATGAAACGGATGCAAGCTTTAACACGTCCGTGATTTCGGAATATTCTATACCATTGATGATGTGCTTGATGCGATGCCAGCGGACTTATGGATGTAGAGCAGTTCAAGTGAATGAGGCAAGTTCGAAATGTGAGTTATTGTCGTATTACCCTCCCGATGGCATGATGTCGGCAATTAAGCGCATCGGCTGGACAATCTATTCCAAAGGTATTGTTAATATTCCGAAATCACGGACGTGTTAAAGCTTGCATCCGTTTCATTATATAGTGTCCATTTTGTCGAGTTCGTGCAAATCGCCTTTTGAATTATAAAATTGTAAACATGATATAGAAGCACGAATTTGATGACAACCATTTTTCGAAGTGTGCGCTCTTCCAAGCCAGGACACTACTGAGAGCGATATCGGAGAAAGCTCTGCAGCTATAGCTATGTAATTTATGACTGACACTTCCATAATTGTAATGCGATGCATAACTGATACATAAACTACTCAACATTAAGAAGGATATGCTATAACGTGGTCAAATTTCTATTTTTACTACGTCATTAAGATACAAAACAAATTATAACTCGGTCAAATATTGAAGATGTTCTAAGAAATATCTTATTTTTTTCTCAAATATTTCTATAAATTGCACGTTTTTTCCCCTTTTTTTCACTAGTGAATTGATATATTCCTAAACATTGCAAGTTGTTTTCTTTAATATAAGTAAACTGATATATTCCTAGATATCGGATTTTTTTTCACAAATAAATCGATATTTTCCCAAATATTTCAAGTAAGTATTTATCGTCACATAAAATTTATTGCTCTGCGACAGAGCAATAACGAAGCTTACTTTCGGTTATATGGCCCCATGTCGATCCCTGGATTGCTTTCCGAGGTTTGATAAATCCCGGTTTCACTGGAGAAGGCACTTCAAAGATAGAATTGCCGTTAGTACTATAAACTTGTCAAATGGTCTGCAATTAATAACGGGTTAGCGTTTGTTGTAATATTTTCACGCCTGTATATTAGCAGAAGGATCATTTTGTTAAATGAGAGTGCGTCTATCTGGGAGCGAACCCGCACCGTCACGGCGACAGCGCCTGACCCTGCTATTCCTGCGACGCAACCAACTGAGCTAGCCGGGACAACCCCCCAAAAAGGTTGATCGGATAGCCCTGATATTGCTTATACTGCTAATCGAACCCGTACCATACAGCGACAGCACACAAGAATGCAAAACCGATTACGTTACTAATTGGGCTAGCAAGCAAAGCGGCATAGACGTCGCTGTTCCGCTTTTTTTAAACGTTACGCTTCTGAAGTTTTCTAAATTAACAGCGTCATACTTTTTCCATTATGATGTAAACTCGGGTCGAAAGTGAAAGCTATCGATCATCGTTGTTTACACGGTTGTCATAGTTTGCCATCCGGAAGCGTCAATCTAGGGACCGCACTTCGTGCAAAGGGCCTATTCATGATAATTTTCAAAGTATGTGAGCTGCAGCTTTTTTAAAGCGGTTAACTTGTCTACAATTATATACCTTTTATGTATGCTAAATAACCATAAATATATATTCCATTTAACCAAATTATGACCTTTTTCAACTTTAAAAAGGAGTATAATTGCAGAAGGTCAAACATGGCATAAAATTATGTATAAATATTAAGATTGCATTCACATCACAGTAATGCAAAATTTGCATTTTTCTGCAAATTACCAACATATTTTGGTAATTTCTATAAAGGGCTAGATATTTCGGTGTCCATGTTTCACTATAGAACGTTTTGTTAGGCGTTTAAGAAAACTGGTCGGGTCGCTGACAGATCTTGGTCAGGGCGTCAGCGCGAGACCTCACAACGTCAAGAGAGGTTGATTTGTCTCGCTAATTTGTGCAATCGTCCAATTACTCCTATTAAACGTGCAGATTATACCATAGGTACCCTAACCGTCCTGTCCATGTTAAAACTGAAGAAAAACGATAGCATTTTGTTGGGCTGCGGGCACGTCATCCGTACAAAGGTCTACCTCTTACCGTTTCTCACCGCCAGTGTCGTATAGCTTGGGTGGTGGCATATCATATTTCCCCAGAATATTACCATTGAGGCAGTGAAAGTGGAGGTATCCATGCAACATAAAAGTAAACTAAAGAAAAAACTTTTTGCAATTTTATCGCCGTTCCTCAGATAAATTTCAACAATACAATTGCAATTAAAAATTACAACTGCAAAAAGTTATTTCTCAACCAATGTTTTATAGAGTTAAGATTTATAAATTAAAGAAAGTAATATACATTTAATGTCACCGCTTTATTAGTAAAGGCCAAATAAAAGTCCGCACCTGTTTAAATTAACAAAAACTTAATTTTAATTAAACGCTTAAATTAAGAGTATTTGTGCAAAATGAATATGAGGTGAAATGAAATAAAATTACCAACACTTCTACAATGATGAGTTTTAAATAGATAATAACATTAATTGGAAGAAAATCTTTCGTAATATTTTTATAGAATCAGAGACATGTTCGTGAAGTTGGCCGCCTAGCAGCCTGGCAGCGTAAAGTTGGCCGCCCAACAGCCTAGCAGCCTGGCAGCGTGAAGTTGGCCGACCAGCAGCCTAGCAGCCAGGCAGCGTGAAGTTGGCCGCCCAGCAGCCTAGCAGCCTGGCAGCGTAAAGTTGGCCGCCCAACAGCCTAGCAGATACTTTGGCTGCTGTGATACTTTGGCTGCTGAGCTGCTGTGGCGGCTGGGAAAAGTTGGCTGCTGGGCTGCTGTGGCGGCTGGAATACTTTGGCTGCTGGGAAAAGTTGGCTGCTGGAATACTTTGGCTGCTGAGCTGCTGTGGCGGCTGGGAAAAGTTGGAGGCTGGGCTGCTGTGGCGGCTGGAATACTTCGGCTGCTGGGAAGAGTTGGCTGCTGGAATACTTTGGCTGCTGAGCTGCGGTGGCGGCTGGGAAAAGTTGGCTGCTGGGCTGCTGTGGCGGCTGGGATACTTTGGCTGCTGGGAAAAGTTGGCTGCTGGAATACTTTGGCTGCTGAGCTGCTGTTGTGGCTGGGAAAAGTTGGCTGCTGGGCTGCTGTGGCGGCTGGGATACTTTGGCTGCTGGGAAAAGTTGGCTGCTGGAATACTTTGGCTGCTGAGCTGCTGTGGCGGCTGGAAAAAGTTGGCTGCTGGGCTGTTTTGGCGGCTGGGATATTTTGGCTGCTTGGAAAAGTTGGCTGCTGGAATACTTTGGCTGCTGAGCTGCTGTGGCGGCTGGGAAAAGTTGGCTGCTGGGCTGTTGTTGCGGCTGGGATACCTTGGCTGCTGGGAAAAGTTGGCTGCTGGAATACTTTGGCTGCTGAGCTGCTGTGGCGGCTGGGAAAAGTTGGCTGCTGGGCTGTTGTGCTGTTGTGGCGGCTGGGATATTTTGGCTGCTGGGAAAAGTTGGCTGCTGGAATACTTTGGCTGCTAAGCTGCTGTGGCGGCTGGGAAAAGTTGGCTGCTGGGAAAAGTTGGCTGCTGGAATACTTTGGCTGCTAGGAAAAGTTGGCTGCTGGAATACTTTGGATGCTGAGCTGGGAAAAGTTAACGCACAGTCAAGTAATTTCTTTTACTATAATGACTCCTTTAAAATTCAACAAAAACATTTTCATTTATGTGCTAACTATTACATTAGGGAATTACTGAAAGCAAAACTGTAGGTCTCGATGATCCAGAAATATATTCATTCATTCACGAAGCAGTTTTATGCAGTAACAAAGGATGTCACTGTTCAATTGAATTTTCAATACGTTTTCCACGTTAAACAAGTCATTGCAACAATAGAAGACAATGTAATTTATTTTGTTATTATATCCAAAAATACACAAAACAATGGCATGATTGTAGTTTATGACTGTTGTTATTCAAGCACCATAGCAGTGACATAGCATGTTCGTTTCATGCCTATCGTTCTGTCAGTGCAAATGTATTAAACTTTTTTAATAGTTTACCATATTCTAGTTCATTCTTTGAAACTGACTTGAGAGAACAAAGTTTCTGACGCAGTTCTTTAATTTAATAACAATTGCGAGCCTTGGGGGCTGTGTTTTCTGATATGAATATTTCACTTTTTATAACCATTTTGGGAGTATTAAATTCAACCAATGTCAAATAAATAATATGTTTATACAATTCATTCATTTGAAAACAAAATTTATAAGTGTTGAAGGACCGTTTATCGCCCTATTGACAACATCAAAACTGTGTTATAAATGAAATTATCAATGAAAAGTAACTTTACTGAACAAAAATTTAAAAGTATGTATCCTTTTATGCTTTTATTCTCACAGATATATTTTCATTTAATGAGGAACACTTTGAATGGTGTTCTATTAGTTAATCTCAGTTGTTTGTAAGTTTGTTTGCTCATGAACGAAATCTTGCACATCAAGACTTAAGCAACTGCCCACCGAATAACAACTAATATAATATTTTTTACAAAAATCAATTAAAGGGAAAGAAATTGCAAATGGTTGGAGTATATAGGGATGTTTATCGAAGATTCGTTTTTTAATGAATATTTTGTGATTTTACTGATCACAAGAACGGGAGAAAACGATTTTTATTCAAATAATTTTCTTGACTCATGGATGTTTTCCTGAAACCCTTATTATAACAAACTTTAAGGGAAAGATAATTAAGTTGTGATTGCAGATGTTCAAAAAGGTTAAATATGCATATCAGGAATCGCCACATTCAGAAAAAAACAGCCTCCCCACACAGTCAAGAAGAAGAGAGGGAGAGAGAGCATGGTTAATAAAATGATCAGTTTCAAAAGAGACACCACTAACAATTAACAAAAATAAGAACCCGAGGGGTTACCGCCTTGGAACGGTCAGTGGCAAATCAAATTGCCACTGGGGGTTTAAACCAGGTTTTAGGGTGCACCAACCTCACACTTGCCCAAACAGGTTCTCATATCACAAAACAAATACAAGTTGTCTTGGTGAAACCACTCCAACCTACTTATCGGCTCAACAATGTTGCATGCAAAAGCACACAAACATATAAAACATAAGAATCTAATAGCATTGCAAAGCCAAAGGGCGGGTACTCGATAATCCTACCGAGACCAGAGCTCCTGGAGTAAAATCAGCAAGAACACGATGACAGGTGTAAAAGAAACAAATCGAGCTTCTAGGTTCTTCTAAGAAAAGATTTTCCCAAAAACCTTCATAAACTCTTAAACCCCTGCCACCGTCGTGCAACCAAAGAGGTAAGCATAATGATCAACTGTAGAAGGGTTAATCACCAGGCATGTAGAGCGCTGTAAAATATCATGTTGGTAACCTTTCTTTTTAAATTTACAGATGGTTTTTACGAATATTCGGGAGAAATTAAAATTGCCCTTTATCTTCTTAAGTTTGTAAATTAAATCTCCATAAAACACTGGCTGTGAAATACCTTGTTGCAACAGTGATTTTAAACTGCACCTGTATTAATGAATTAGATCTGGGTATCGACGATAAAATTTTTAAAATGTTTTCTTAATTTGTGATACCGATAACCTTGTTTTAAAAGTTTTTCTGTAATGCAAAAATTACGTTCATTGAAATCATTAACATCGTTGCAAGCTCTTGAAAAGCGAACAAGCTGTGAAATATAAACCCGTAAGATGTTGCACGGGGAACATCGCCTTCTAAAAACGGAAAATTTACTATATTAATATTAAAATCATCTCTTTTATCGTATATATAGTAGTGACGTAACCATTTTCAATAAACAGATTTAGATCGAGAAAGTTTGCTTGCTTTTCTGAAGTGTTCGCTTGATTAAGTTGTAGTTCTTTAGGGTAAATCTTATAAACAAGTAATGGAAAATGGTTATTATCTATATTTAATAAATCATCAAGGTACCTCGAGGTGTTGTTAAAAGCTGTAATAATATCAACTTGTTGTTCAGTAGAAAGAGATAACATAAAGTCTCTTTCATTACAGTATAAAAACAGATCAGCAACAAGGGGTGCACACTTAGTACCAATTGGGATGCCTATTACTTGTTTATAAATAGAGGTACCGAATCTAACATAAATATTATCCAGTAAGAAAGTTAGCGACTCTATTAGGTCTTGACAAGTCCATAAAGTATAATTATCATAAGAACCATCTGTAAAAAATGCCCTATGTTCATTAGAAATTTAATTTCTTTGTAACGATTACAGAAATGTACAAATTAGTCAGAAGAATTTTGAATTTTCGTATTGTAATGTTATAAAATTACAGGAACAGGATACTTTTTAAATTTTTAATCGGTGTATCACTGAGAATATTTTTCTGAACATATGCACATTTTAAATACATTAAGAAAAGGCTCCATGTTAGATTCATTGTGAAATTCTGAGCCCGAAGCAGCGATAATGAATTTACCGTTTAACCAAGAGATTAAGGGTCCACTAAACTCCTTGCACGTTCATCAATAAAAAAGAAAATTATTAAAATCTCAATAACGGGAAACTGTGAACAAATGAATGATTCTAATGTATCTTTATTTTGCATATTATAAGGTGGTATCATTTGTCATGGAATAGCTGAAGTGGGTTGGGTGTGTCAGATCCTAATTTTATGACAGTAAATTTGTTTCTCAGACTTCAAAGCTTCTTTCAGCTTGAAGTATCATTGTGAAGCACATAATTGTAAAATGTCATGCAAAAGTCAAAATATAAGAGAAATATATAGCAATTTCTTACCTTGATAAAAGACTTTCTATGGAAGTCCAAACTTCCTATACTTCCACTGTTGTAAACAATTAATGCCACAGGAAGACAGTCCATCACATGGTCAACAATGTCTTAGAAGATAATTCATTAAAGAACATTAGAAATGTACAAAAAAGGCATTTTCCAAGTGACTGTTAAAAAAATCTTACATCCATATTTGTTTACAAGTTTATAAAGTAGGAATTCCCAAAATGCACTTGGTAATTGAAGGTATGGTGTACAATATAGGACATTACTTTCGAGGTTTCTGTTAACATTCCAAATAATAATTACTAAATGAAACATATTTTCTACCAGTATCAGAAGTGTTTTTGAAATGTTGGAAGGCTAATAATTACATATTATTAGTTAAATTATGTAAACAGTCTTGTGGATTGTAAAAAATACTTCTCACCAATGTTTTAAACCCACCTTCTAGGTACCTGTTTTACTTGTGACCACCTGTTGAACATTTATTTATTACAGGACATAGTTTTCTACAAAAAGCAAAGAAGCTTTCTTTTTTGCAGATTTGGCTATATTGTATAAATTATTTTACAAATATTATTGCAATTCATATTTTCATATGAAAATGGCAGTCTATGTGGCAACATCGCTCAACGTAAATGGGATCAATTTGTAAAGAATTCCAGTGCAATTTCAAATGGAAAATGATGCGCCATTGCGTTGTTTGTCATGCTTGAATACATTGCGTCTTTTATTATACTAATAAAATACACTCAACAAAAGGTCTAATTGGTCATTCAGAGTATATGTTTACAATGTATGCTAGTTTCGTTTCTTCCCTACGTCAAGAGAGGTTGTGGAAAGAACTGTTTTGTCTAGAAATCAATTACCTCATGTCTTTAAAATCTTTATTGATTGTTTTCTTAAACAAATCCAATAACATTTACTTACAGCGCAGGGTCAAAATTTGAACAGTCTTTAATTAAAAGGGAGGTAATTTTAAAATTGGATACTTTGAAAGGGGTTTATTTAAACAAATGTGCTATTGATTAATCATGTTTTCTGTTTTTCCTACTAATGAGGGTCCTATTAAAATAAAACTAGGAATTAAGAGCAAATTTATTTGTGCTTGAGCTTTTTATGCAAGAAATGCATTTTTAGCAAAATTAAGGATAACTCTTGCCAAACTGTTCTAAAGTCAAATATCACAAGATTAAAGCTTAAGTTGAAGACTGAGGTTGGCATATGATCATAAATATAGTGTTAATTCAATGTCTTTCTTATTAAAATTAACCGACAAAAAGTGACCAATTAGAACTTTTGTTGAGTGTATATAAACATAACACAGCACAAGCAGCATTAACAGTAATGCAATAAAACGATGTTTCTTGAATTTGAACGCAAAGTTGAAGGTTACCCGTGAAAAGTCTCCGTAGAATTGAATTAAAACTACCCGCACAAGTATTTATACCCAAAACCGGACCAACCGGTTTTGTATAGCGATCCGTTGAGACAATAATTCTCTGCTAAACCTTGTAACGCGGAAAATTTAAATACATTATACGTGTATATTTATACTATTTATGTTATTATTTGTCTTTTTACATATTTCTAAACACTCGTTACTATTAAAACATTTCATTTAGTCATAAATATTTCATTTGTTAAAAGATAAGTACTATTTAACCTTCACTTCAAAAAGCAAATAATTCAATAAAAACATTGAAAGTTATGTCCTATACGCCTTTCCATTAAACAGTTTCGCAGTCCTGTACGAGTTACTTCCCGTGACCGGAAATCAATCCAAACCGAGGCTCTGCGTGAAAACTGAACGATCGGACTAAGGCTTAAGCACATAATAGCTAACATTATCCACTATATTGCAGATCTGGTTCGTCGCCGGTGGTGAATAAAAATAAGTTGCTGGTCTGTTATTATAGCCAGACATTTTTATTTTCACTTTTTATGAGATATTTAGATTTTAATGTTTTAAGAACATGAACAATTCTTGTTGATAGCAGGCAGTATGAAACGCAATTTGGACAAAAACAAACATAAGCATTAATTTTACGAATTTATGTACAACATTTTCTGAATGTATTTTCTGTTGAAATGTGTGAATGTTTCAAATTGCTAAGACTGGTAATGCGCTATAATCCGGAAATTGTGATATGTCAACATCTGGTTACATGATATGTAGACAAATAAAATTCCAATCTAAATTTGTTGATACTTACGCATTTGAACAACAGAATTGTCCTTATAATTTATGGCGTTTATGTTCAACGAATAAATAATTTCAATTTCTTAAAATGTTACGTATACTTCACAACCAAAAATGATTGATTCTGTCCTGAAATAAAGAAAGAATCGGTAATCTGATTGTTTGTTGTAGAAGTATCATTCGTAGAATAAAATTCAAAGATTCAGATGCCGGCTTCCAATAAAGATGGGAATATTTATATCACAATATGGTTAAATATCCAATTTAGTTTACTTGACAGTTTGTAATTTTGGCGTAAATGCCCAAACGCTTAATTAACATAATAAAATGTTTTGCCAAGATTTGTTTCTTATTGACGGCTTTTGTTTCTATAACGTGTCGTAATGTGGATTTAGAATCCATATAAT
Organism: Corbicula japonica; assembly: GCA_038501625.1. Taxonomy (NCBI): domain Eukaryota; kingdom Metazoa; phylum Mollusca; class Bivalvia; order Venerida; family Cyrenidae; genus Corbicula; species Corbicula japonica. The sequence continues at coordinate 57,557 of JAZAYU010000787.1, read as the reverse complement.
TGCTAAATCAAATACATTTGCTGACACATCCATTAATTAAAGGACTCCGATATACCTAATAATTGGGAGGTGTAGATATCTAGCAAATAGTAATTACACGATCTCTATATTGGTCAATGATATCAGCCCCTTTAAGTAATTGACAGGTGACCCCTTGTGCGCGACAATTTGACATTTTTATGGCATGCCGCCTTCAAAATCAATCGCCCCCGACATATTCATAGCATGATGTAGTTGATTAGACACGCTAATTCGGAAACGAGAATCAATTAAGCCGTGCAGAGAACATTGGCTGTTAGTTAAAGTCGTCTAGTGTTTAACGCGAAGAATAATGACTGGACACTTTTAGTCAAAGAAACTTGTTGTTTTATAAATTATTTTTAAAAATATCATGGCGCTGATGTATTATTACTAACTCAACGAGAAAATATATTTTTCAAAAAAGAATTATATGATAAAAAAGAAAGTTTTAGGTACATTTTCCTATTACGTTAACAGAGCGAGCTTTCATTTTTCCCGTAGAGCAGTCACGTGACTGGACAGGGGAGGTAACCAAAAACTTCATCGAATTATTGGAAAGGCGTATATTGTACACCATACCTTGCATTTTGAGAAATTAGTAAACAAACATGGATGCCAAATTTTAGTGTAAAGTCACTTTGAGAATGTTGATTTTGTGCGTTTCAGCTGTTGTTAGTGAATAAGATTCTAAGACATTGTTGTCCTTATTATGGACTGTCTTTGTGAATCAATAATTGTTGACAAAAGTGGAAGTATAGGAATTTCGGACTCCCACAGAAAGTCTGTTTTCAAGGTAAGAAATTACTACCAATTACACTTTTATGTGGTTTTTGCATGACTTTAAACATTCATATGCTCAGTAAATGATATGCGAAGCCACAAGAACTTTACAAATCAGAAAACAAATGAACATTTATGAAATCATGATTTCACACATCCATTTCAATTCAGCTCTTTGATATAACCTTAAGATACGTTAGAACAGTAAAGAATAACAGCGAGATCGAAAAACAACAGAAAGCATCATTATAAATGCCCACATACACTCACCCAAAGTTCTAACTGGTCATCAATTGTATATGTTTACAATCTATGCTAGTTTTGTTTCTATCATATGTCAAGAGAGGTTGTGAAAAGAACTGTTTTGTCTTGAAATCAATTTTAACTATCTTTTACAGTAGCGCTATTTGTGCAGTGTGGCGGCCGTAGAAAGTCTCCCTGTACATATAGTCAGTACTGTTATCAGTAAAATAACCCGTTACCGATGTCTTGTAGTGATTGTTAGGTATATCAGGGCTATCCGATCAACCTTTTTGGGGTTTGTCCAGGCTAGCTTCGCGTCGCAGGAATTGCAGAGCTAGGCGCTGTCTCCGTGACAGTGCGGGTTCGCTCCCAGCTAGAGGCACTATCATTTTTATTCATTATTGATTGTTTTCTGAGATAAATCGAATGCCATTTACCTACACTGCAGCGTAAAATTAGAACAATCTTTAATTGAAAGTAAGATAATTATAAAATTGGGAACATTGAAGGGGATTTATTTAAACATTCAATAAAAGCTGCTGATAAAATTGTATGTTTTCCTGCTAAAGAGGTGGAAATCCGTAAGAAATGGAATTCCTTCATGTCGAAAAACATCATGTACTTTCACTTTCACGTGAGAAATACTGGATTCTGCACAGACCAAGCGCAGTAAAGCATATCGTGAGAAGTTGCATCGTATGCAGACGGCAACACACCCCATTAATGAATCAACAGATGGCGCCATTGCTTGATGAGCAGTTGACACCAGATATGCCGCCATTTTCAAATATTGGAATTGATTATTTTGGACCGTTCATCGTGAAAACATCTCGTGCACGAGAAAAGCGGTATGGTTGCATTTTTACGTGTTTGACGTCACGAGCGGTTCATTTTGAAGTCACTCACAGTCTGTCCTCAGATTCTTTCATATCTGCATTTCAACGCTTTCAAAGTCGACGTGGACGCCCGCAGAAAGTGTTCAGTGACAACGGAACCAATCTCGTTCGAGGTGAAACTGAACTAAGAATGTCGCTGCAGCTATGGAACCAGTCCAAACTCAATAGATACTTTACCCAGAATGACATTGAATGGCATTTCAACCCTCCAAATGCAAGCCATATGGGAGGAGCATGGGAACGTTTGATTCGTTCAGCCAGAGTTATATTGAAATCTCTCGTCAGAGAACAAAAACTTAACGACGAGCAGTTACTAACTTTGATGGCTGAAGCTGAGAAAATTCTGAATGATAGACCTTTGACACCTGTAAGCAGTTATCCCAGAGATCCACCGGCATTAACGCCAAATATGCTACTGCTGATGAAATCTAACCAGTGTTTGCCTGTTGGTACCTTCAAAAAGCAAGATATTTACGAAAAACGGTGGTGGAGACAAATCCAATATTAAGCTGATGTATTCTGGAGACGATGGTTGAGAGAATACTTACCACTACTTCAGAAACGCCAAAAATGGCAACGTAAAACTGTAAACATAAAGAAAAATGACGTTGTTCTTGTTGCAGTTAAAAATGTTCCCAGAGGACAGTGGCCTTTAGCCCGAGTTGTCGGTGTGAACCTTGGTAGAGATGGTCTTGTAAGAAGCTGTGTGATCAGAACTAAGTCAGGTCAATTAATTAGGCCAATAAGTAAACTTTGTTCACTAGAAAGTTCAGTTTAACTTCAAATATAACACTGTGTTGTAAGAAAAACAAATGAATTTAAAATCATTCATGTTCATTGTTTAATTAAAATTGTGATAACTTAAATTGTTTATATACTTTAATAGTATTTGGTTTTAAATATGATGCATAGCAAATAAGTACGCATTAATAATAATTTGTATTTTGAAACCTACTTGGATAGTTAAGAAAAGTATTCTAAGTACTTCATTGAACATTGTTTATGTTAGAAACATTTATTGAACTTAAATTTTATAGGAATAGATGAAAAGGGAACTTTGAAAGCCACCAAACACGACAAATATGAAAATACTGCAGGCTCGGTTTGATTGAGCCTGTTCATGGGCAGTAATGGGAATGCTTATTACTGCCCACGCCGCCTAGCCCCGGGTTGAGCGCAACTCAGTAATTACACCAAACATAGTACATAAGTATCGTGCTCAACGACCTTCAAAGGACGGAACTGATAACAGCACTGATTGAATGTACGGGGAGACTTTTTACAGCCGCCACACGGCACAAACAACGCTACTGAGTACAACTTAGAATTAAATGTAACTTAATAATTTGAGTGTAACTGATACATAGAGTGCATGATTACAAAACGATGTAAATATATTATGAAATTTATGTAATTTCATAGTGGCGAGTGTAAGAAACGTATTATGTGTTTCTAAATATTTATTAATTTGATGTATAAATGGTTCTAAATTTAATTTATTTTGTATGTATAGCCAGTCTATTAATGAAATTTTATTCAGTGTAACATTTACGGTAATTTTTTGACGTCTGCTTGGCGTCAATAGCCACGTGACGTTAGCGACGTCAACTTTAATATTGTTTTTGTACTTCCGTTTCCGCCCAAAAGCTTTAAAAGAATAATAAGACAAATTTGTGACTTGAAGAAAAATAGACCAAATTCGAGAATTGTTCTGGGACTTGGATTTCAAACTACAACCACGAGAGATGCGCTATGAATAAATAATGTGTCAGCGCATCTCTCGTGGTTTTAGTTTGAAATCCAAATCCCAGAACACCTACTAAAAGAAAACGAGAAGTTTGAAGCAACTTGCTGGTTGCTTGACCTTTAATTTCATTAAATGCATTTTAAGAAACAAAAATAGGATTAAAACTCTTATTGCTTAACTGATCCAAATTCCATTATTACAAGATTAAACCTTTCAGTGACGACTGTTATTGACAACTGATTGCAGATTAAGAGTTAAGTGAATGTCATTATCAGGAAAAAATATGGACAAAAAGTGACCAATTAGAACTTTGGGTGAGTAAAAAGTAATATGAAAATGATAACAATAGCTTGTGTCCTCGTGACTTACATATGTAAACATTTTGAGATATTACTAAATATGTGTTTGACCTTCAATTTCCTGTGTTTAACAGCTGCCAGAAAATTATCATTTGATTTTCTAAATTTAAACACTTAAAACCCTCACAATACGTTGAGAATGATGTACAGTATATCTATGTGCCGTAAATTAACTTTTTATATTAACTACGACACCTAAATAATCACATGATTTAATTTCCTGCCATTGTTATGGTTTCTTTTTCGTTTGTTAACATTCTTATTAGAAACTTTTTTGCTATGTCAATGATGAGATTCATTTTTATTTGCATATATTGCATATCTTTGTTAATTTTCGGGTTAACTGCAGGTAATATTTTTTTTTAAAGGATAGATGCGATATTCTACACAAAGTGATGGGTTTTTGTTGCCAATTAAGTGTAGTTTACGGCAATGAGGTCAATGACTGCATTTGATTGTACACTGTGAAATGTTCATACTGTTTTCGATTACATGGTTTCACCTTTGTTTAGTAATAATATTCACAGTAGCGCTATTTGTGCAGTGTGGCGGCCGTAAAAAGTCTCCCCGTACATATAGTACGTACTGTTATCAGTAAATTAACCCGTTACCGATGTCATGCAGTGATTGTTACATATCAGGGCTATCCGATCAACCTTTTTGGGGGTTGTCCCGGTTAGCTCAATCGGTTGCGTCGCAGGAATTGCAGGGCTAGGCGTTGTCGCCGTGACAGTGCGGTTTCGCTCCCAGCTAGAGGCACTATCATTTCAATTAAGATGATATCACGATACTTATAATGATTATAAACATGTTTTACAATTTCAGTATCTCTTACTGATTGTGGAAAAGGATGTGAATTGTGTGGTAATGATGAAAACGAATGCCAAGCTTGCAAACAAGGCTTTTATAAATCGGGACATGTTTGCAATATATGTTCAAATGGATGCCATTCCTGTCAAAACGACGATGTTTGTGACATGTGCAAAGATAGTTTTGGACTTACAAACGGAACATGTCAACATTGTTTAAAAGGGTGCTCACAATGTGATTTTGTTGAGGGACGAATTAAATGTGCATCGTGTTTTCCAGGATATTATATCGATGAAGATATTTGCAAAAAATGCACTAAAGACAACATATGTTCATGTAACGGTTCAACATTTTGGAATGGGTCCAAATGCTCGTTATGTCCCATTGGGTGTACACTTTGTTCTTCATCTCAGTCGTGTAGTGAATGCAAATCTGGATATTACGGTCAAACCTGTCACTCTCCTTGTTCGAAAGGATGCAATGAGAGTACATGTGCACAGTCTACAGGCTCGTGTCCCTGTAAAATTGGATTTAGTGGGCTGGGATGTGACATTCAATGCCCAGATAAGTGCGATGATTGCTTTTCAGTTTATAATTGTTCTGCTTGTAAACATGGATATTATGGTGAAACATGCCAAAATACATGCTCCTTTGGTTGCGTCGATTCCATTTGTGATATAAATAACGGTACATGCATTAATAAAGAATGCAAGGCAAACTTTGTTGGTAAGTCATGCGATAAATGCGAGCAAGGAAAGTACGGAGAACACTGTCAAAATAGCTGCCCTGTCCACTGTGCATCATGTAACTCGGACCAATATTGCACCGAGTGCAATGGCGAATTTTATGGCGAAGTTTGCACGCAAAAATGCCCGTTAAATTGTTTCCAAGGCATGTGTACGGAAGACGGGTCATGCTCTAGTTGCGTCGAAGGATATTACGGACATAAATGTGAAGAAAGGTGTCCAGATCATTGTCAAATTTGTGTTAATAACGATAACTGCAGATCTTGCCATGTCGGTTTTTATGGAAATGTTTGTCAGTCAAACTGTTCAAAAAATTGCTTAAATTACGAATGTTACCAGGAAAACGGTACTTGTGTAAAGGGCTGTATAAAATGCGATCAAAATTCTGGTGGAGAAAACTGTGAGGAAACGTGTTCTTTCCATTGTATAAATGAAAGGTATCCGTGTGAAAACGTTAAATGTGACCATGGATGTATGGAAGGATTTTATGGGGAGACGTGCGATCTGAAATGTAGCGATGTCTGTTTAAATTTGACATGTCGTCAGGAAGATGGCGTATGCATTCATGGTTGTCAAAATGGTAGCGATGCGCTTATATGTCAACTTGGACACAAAGGTTTTCTTTACATTTATATTTGTAAACGAATAGTTGTAGACATCCGAAACACTATGTAATGTTACTTTAAATCTAAATAAAAGTGTAATTTAAAGTTAAGGTAAAACATTATAATACTGTGATAATACTATCTCAAGGAGCATTAATCTAATGACAATGACTCATATTACTATAACTTGCAGTTTTACTAAAATAAGTTACCAAAATATTTTAAAATTGTTTCAAAATGCTACTTTGACTCATTGTATATGCATAACCACATTGTTTTTATGCCAACAATTTATTATAATTATAATGTTGTTTTTTCTTCTACCAGGATCCTCTGTTACGATCACCGGATTAACTGTCACTATCGTTCTGATAATAATCACAATAGCAGTGTGCATCATCTTTGCAGTAAATAAACGGTAAATTATGTTTCATTAGAAAGTGCAGCGTGGCGGCCGTATAAAGTCTCCCCGTACATAAAGTCAGAGCTGTTATCAATAAAATAATCCGTTACCGGTGTCATGCAGTGAAAGATAGATCAGTATATCAGGGCTATCCGATCAAACTTTTTCGGAGTTGTCCGCGCTAGCTCAGTTGGTTGCGTTGTCAAAATTTCATGGCTAGGTGCTTTCGCCGTGACGGCCCGGATTTGCTCCCAGGTAGAGGTAATATAATTTAAAAGTTTTGTTTCATTTTATTATTTTTTACTTGTTATGATCATCAAAATAGTTGAACCTTCAGTTGTTATACTTAAAATAGTATGTGTTGTAAATGTACAGTAATTGGGAAAAACTCATCTAAAATGTTGTTACAAATCCGTCATTACCCCCCTTTCTTTCTTTTCGGTCACAGTGTATTGCTTTCAGATAAATGTTTCTAGTAGATGTTACAGCTCTGGTGCGCACTGGAACCCGATATAATTCAGATAAGTTTTTCGAGAACATTAGTTTGAAGCCGAATTAAAAAATCCTTATTAAAAAGTGTATCAAATTTGTATGTTTATAGAATAGTTTGTTCATTGTAGGGCATGTTTGATATATAAACAGAGGAAAAATGCATCCAGAGAGGAAATAGCCACGTACTGCGAAATGGATATGTTTCAACGTGAAGATGAAGATGATACTTTGGATGAAAGTAATTCATCTCATTCAATTGAGTTATAGTCATGGATGAGAGCAAAACATAATGTCATAGTTGTAACACGTCTGTTTATAATTTCAACTGATTTTCAATAAGATAATAGCATTTTCTCATCGTTTTGGAATGAATCGAAATTGTACTGTTTGCTGATGTAAATAATAAGATGCGTGGGCCTAGGCGGCGTGTATTCCCATGACTGCCCATGTACAGCCTCAATCAAAACGAGCCTACAATATTTTCATGTTTGTCTTGTTTGGTGGCTTTCATATATTTCATATATTTGGATTTCTAATTAAAATCTTGATAGTTATCATATAACAAAATATTCTAAACGTAGATACTAATACGCGATCATTACCGAATTATTACATCATTTGTTTCACATTATTAAAATGCTTAAAATATAAGATTATATTGTTTGCTCGAAGTCATGCAAATGTTGACCGATTTTCTTTTTACAAACAGAACCAATTTACGCGAACGTAGAAGATAGCAAGCATGAAGAAATCTGGACGGCACACGTCTACGCCAACGTCAATTCATTGAATGAAAGACGCAGCGCAACTGAAGTTGACAATGGAATTAACAAAAGCCGAGAAACAATCTTTAGTGTAGTAGAACTTGAAGAAGATGATGCTAGTCACATCAAGGATAACCAGAATAAGGTTAGAACTAAGACTTTATTGACTCTGGTGGCCTACCGATATACAGATCGAGCTACCTCTTATTACGACGCTTGTGATAGTGGCTTCCCTTGCTGGTTGGATAGTTCCGGTTTTAAAGCTGTATTAAAGGTCAAAGTCTCAAAGACTCCATTTCAGACAACAACAATCAATGTAAGGTCTAAACGACCTACAATTAGAACCCTGAAAGTGAATACATAATTTCCTTAGTGATAAGTTCACACTGTTGTAAGCAGAAACAAATAGTTTCATGTTAGGTATTGTAATCTTGTTACAAATTAATTGAAGGAAGGAAAATAAAAAAATGTAGACAATAGCTTATAAATAAATATCAAAGCCAACAGAAAAAAACTTAATTAATTTCCATATGTCAAAGAAGCTTATGAGTCATTAATAAAATGATTAAAACACTCCTCAACATGCATAAAGTGATGATACTTTATTTCACATCATGGAAAATCCTCGTGGGTAGTGAGGAGGACTGCACATAGATCAATAAGAGAATTGTCCTTAAATGTTATTGCCGGCATTGTTCACGATAAAAAGCGAAAAAAGCATGTCAGGAAACAGACCGTCTAAATGTTATTGTTATCGGTGTTTGTCGCTTTTAGTTAATCCAGTCAAGAATTTAAAAGTGACCAAAAAATACTAAATCGAATATGAGGTCAGGCAGTTTAAAATGTCAAAACATAGGACGCATCCCAAAAAACGGTGCATTCAATTATCTGTGACCCTTCTGTGTTTAATTTTACAAATACCCCAAAACAAAATACAGAAGTAAAATACGCATATAAAAAATATCCACATTCAGTAAACACAGCCCCCACAAACTGTAATTGGCCATTTCCGAGGGATGAAAAAAGAAAACAGAATTAATTGAAAGTACGGAGAGACATTTTACGGTCGCTAAATGATGTAAACTTTAAAAGGTGAAACATTTTAAAAAAGAAAGAGATCTGATAAAAGTGTTAGTGTTTACTAGTTGTTTAATTATTATTCTAAGTTATTGTTTCAATGTTTTATGTTTTAATGCAGATAATAACTCATTTGGAAGAAGATGTAGATAGGTCAAGTGTTTATGGAAACGCACTGGAACTACAAAAACGTCGAATACCCGTCAGCCACCTTAAAGAATACGTAAATCAAAAGTCTAAAGAGGACATGACAGATGAATTTCTTGTGAGAATAATCTTTTCTCTTTGTCAGTAAATAAATCAGCATAAATACAAATCATTTCTCTGAAAATTGCATAATTAACATTAATTTTAAGCAATTGTAACATTAAATACATTTGATGTGTACAGTTGTTATTACTAAATATGCCTATACAAAAATGTGGGATCATTTAAGATAATAAAGTAATAGTTTTTTTTGTGAAATATCAATTAATAGTTATATCTAAGTATTAGGAAATAATATTTCATTCTAATCAGTAATATGTTTTTGTTTTAAATAATTCTGTTGAAATTACGTTTGAAAAGCTTAAGAGGTAAACAGAGGATAATATTGAAAAAACAAATATCTTCAAAAACCGCACATTTTAAAAGTATTAAAGGTAAAAAGCAATTTACGCCTTTACGCTGCAGATAAGCAATGGCAATACGTGTTAAATGTCCTTATTTCCGCTATTAATCCCACTAACTCAAAAGTATTGCAGGACTTAGTGTGTTTATATAGGGATTGGTTCCTGACTGTTGCAATCAATGAATTTTTTATTGTTTTCAGTCTCTCCCTGGAGGATTAATCAAATCTTATAAAGTGTCACAGAAAAAGGAAAACGCTTCTAAAAACAGATACAAGGGAATTTATCCATGCAAGTAGTTTTAAAATAGTGTAGTCTTAAAGCGAAACTACGATAACAGCAAGGATACGATGGCTGGAATAAAAAAAGAAATTTTAAACAATATATTGCCGATATATTCACTTAAAGCGAAATAATTCTTTTCTGGTCTTCATAAGTCTTTGATTATTCAAGTGACCTTTGGCTTTAAGACGTGTGAACTACTTAAGGTAGGCTTACAAGATCGACTAATTAAGTCTTGACCCTTAAATTGTGTAAAATTAACGAATGTTCTAAATAATGTATGTCCATTCTTTTCAAGGAAAACGTGGAAATGGACATAAAGTAATGTCATTTATTGTTGATATTTAAACTCTTGTCATTAACTTGCATGCACATTTCAATTACCCTTCAACATTCCAGACAGTTGTGTTTTGTGTTTTCACTCATAGCTTGCTTTTTACTGGTTTATTTTCATATTGTAGATGACAAGAACCGTGTAGAATTAGCATGCAGTAGTAACGGCAACACATATATCAATGCCAGTTATATTGATGTAAGTAAGGCGCTGTAAGAGTCAAACCGATGATGTTTCTAATGAAAACCCAATTTGTTGTAGAGTTGTTTTACTACGGCGCAAAACAACAACTACGAGGCATTTGTATGGGGCGTGGTTTTTAAAAAAAGTTGAAAAAAAATTATTGTAATGAAATCTTTAATGGTGATCGTATAATGAAAATCAAATATTTTTATGAGAGCACTTGTTTTGAAAGAAATGTATAATTCGCTTTCAGTTAGAACTAATAAACTTGTTACCACAGATTATGTTTGGTGTAACTTTTTTTAAATTTACTACAGGGGTACAACAAGAGAAGGGCATATATTGCATGTATAGGTAAGTAAGTGTTACAAATATATTTTGTTTGCATTTATTTTTTGTATAAGAAATATGGTGTAAATCTTATTATAGTAGTTTATGTGCGCATGCGTGTAAATGGTAGACACGAAATTTGAATTCAGAGAAAATAAATGGAAAATTAGATGTTTACGTGGTCTAAACGTGTTATTTACTATCAATTTTATAAGTTCAATTAACAATGTGTATGTCTGGATAAATATTGTGCAAGTTTTATGGGAAGAAAGTCTGAAAAACGTAAAAAATCGGGATCTTCACCAAATGTAGTGAGCGAAGTTCAACCGGACAAAAGACTAGCAATGGCTAACTCTTCACCAGGCTATCAACAAAATGGCAGCTATCTACAACAACTCTCGAACTGTACGCCACAGTCTGGGTCTGGGTCACTATATCCGATTCAAGGTATGGGTATTATAAACACTATGAGCAATATGAACTCGAACGTAAATCCAAACATGAACTCTTATATGACTGCGTGCAGCCCTACCCCGATTTACCAAAACATTGGATCACCAGCTAGTGTCCCACCGCCTCCAAGCTACCATCAAATGGTGTTAGATAAACTCGAGTCTATGGACAAGCGCCTTAATAAACTCGACTTCATAGAACAGCAGGTCACTAAAATTAACGAGAGGGTGAGTTCTCTTGATACCCGCATATCACATATGGAGTCAAAGTTACATGATCAAGGTCGTAAGCTCATAGACATCGAAGCAAGTAGAAACTTTGATGCGCAAATATGTGACGAAATACAAAAGAAACAGACTGAGCTAGACCGTGCATTAAAACAAGAGAGGTCTCAACAAGAGTCAATTATAAGAGACTATGAAAATCTAAAGTCTGAAAATTCCCGTTTATCCAATGAGCTAACTGATCTACAGTCAAGGTCCATGCGTGACAATTTATTGTTTTTTGGATTTGAAGAAGAATCTACGGCAGAAGCGAGAAAATCTGAAAATTGTAGAGAAAAAATTCTTGATTTCTGTGAAATTAACCTTGGAATACCGGAGGCAAAACAGTTTATAAAATTACCCCGTGTGCACCGTATTGGTAAATACACATCTGGAAAAACTAGGCCAATTGTGGCAAACTTTCTTTATACGCCAGACAAATATACCGTTAAACAGGCGGCCTTTGAGAAGCTGAAGGACACTGATTACCGGGTCAGTGATCAGTATCCCCGTGCAATCCAAGAAAAGCGCAGACAGTTGATCCCTGACCTAGAGAAGGCGAGACGTGATGGCTACGAAGCCTTTATTTCATATGACAGACTAGTAATTCGTGGCAGGAGAAACAGGGGTTCCCCATCAGCAAGTACGCCTATAGAAGCAACGGCCATGGAGTCTGAAACTGCAAGTGTTTAGGGTTGTGATGAACAGCATACTTTGAAAGTCCTCCAGTGGAATGTACAGGGCATATGTAATAAATTTATTGATGAAGATTTTTTAAATCTGATTAGTAAATACGACATCTTGATTTTTACTGACACTTGGAATTTAAGTATTACTAATATTGATATTTCTGGTTTTGATCATCTTAATTGCCCCAGACCAAAAATGAATAAAAACGCTAAGCGAAATAGTGGGGGCATTATAGTATATTTTAAATCATGCTGGTCAGATAACATTGAACTGGTGAAAATTAATTCTAACGGTATAATATGGTTCAAAATAAAATCTGCAGTTAAAGATTTGTACTTTTGTGTATGTTACATACCACCGGAGGGCTCAAAAGTATATTCAAATGTAAACTCTCGTTTATTCCAGTTTGACTTTTTTGATCAACTGAACGACGATATTTTATTATACAAAGACTGTGGTGATATATACCTGTGTGGTGATATGAATAGTCGGATAGGAGAGTTACCAGACTTTGCCGACGACACAGGTCTCTCTCGTTTTATTTATGCTCCTTATTTATCAGGTGAAATTACACGTAGAAAATCAAACGATAAAGTTGTTAACGCTTTTGGGCACAAGTTATTGTATTTATGCAAAGAAAACGATTTCATTGTTGCAAATGGTCGCTTAGAACAAGGTGATTTTACGTTTCACAATGTTGGTAGAGGAAGACACGGTGCAAGTGTTGTTGATTATTTAATTACAAATATTGACAATTTTAAATACATTACTGATATGAATGTTTTAGACTTGACCGAATTTTCAGATCACTGTCCTATTGAGTATGACCTAGATTGTAAACTAATGACCAATCGCAACAAAGAACCGTACTCGTATACAAAATTAGTATGGGACCGAAATGAGAAACAAAAACTTATTGATGTTTTAGAAACAAATAAACATATTTTTGAAGAAATCACCAACAATATTGGAAAATAGAGGTGAGTTAGATGACAATATTAATCTTTTTACAAATATTATCAATGATTGTTCCATTCAAACTTTTGGCAAAACAGTACATATAAAAACGCGCCAATCAAATAAACGGAAAACATTATGGTTTAATAATGAGTGTAGAGCAGCGAAGTCAGCGTTTATGCGAGATAAACGTGCTTTAAAAAACGAAAAGACGGCTTTAAATATATCTCGATTTTTGGAAAGTAGAAGACTTTTTGCAATAGCGAAACGAAAAGCTAGGCGTATATTTAATATAAATGAAAAACGTAATATTTCAAACTTGAGTAAACGCGCTCCTAAATTATTCTGGAATAAAGTTAATAAATATAGAAATAGTAATTACGGAAGACAACAGAACATTGATTTAGACAAATTTGTTTCATTTTATCAAAATTTATTGAGTAACGAAAATGAATTGAGTTCAGATATTACTGATATTAAAATTGAAAATTTAATAACAAATACAGATATCCAGATCGATTATTTAGATAAACCTTTTGATGAAGACGAAATTGAGAAAACAGTTTCATCATTATTACGTAACAAATCCCCAGGATGTGATAATAATATAACGGATTTCTTTATTGATGCAAAAGTATTTATTGTACCTTTTCTGGTTAAAATTTTCAACAAATTGTTCTCAGATGGAATTTATCCGATTTCTTGGTCTAAAGGAGTAATTGTCCCAATTCATAAAAAGGGAGACAGATCAGACCCAGCAAACTACAGAGGTATAACACTAATAAATACAATGGCAAAGATCTTTTCACTGGCAGTAAGAAACCGATTGAATAAATGGTGTGGGAATCAGGAGGTGTTTAGTGATTTACAATTTGGCTTTAGAAATCAACGAAGTACAGCAGATTGTGTTTTTATTTTGCATAGCATTATTAAGAAAGTTTTAGCAAATAGATCCTCACTATATTGTTGTTTTGTTGACTATGAAAAAGCATTTGATACTGTAAATAGACAGGCGTTATGGTCAAAATTATTAGAAATAGGTGTTAGCTCAAAAATGTTAAAGATACTCATGGCAATTTACAAAAATGTTTCCGCATGTATAAAGAGTTTCACAGGATTATCAGAATTTTTCGAAGTGTCACTCGGATTGAAACAGGGTGAGCCTCTTTCGCCGATACTTTTTTTACTTTTCGTCAACGACGTAGCATGTAACATGAATTTTAATGCTTTAACAGAGTATGACTTAGATCAGCTTTGCATTTTTATGCTTTTGTTTGCAGACGATATGGTACTATTTACCACGTCACCGGTTAGTCTCCAAGCACAACTCGACAGTTTGTATTACTATTCACAAAAATGGGGATTAAAAATAAATATTAATAAAACAAAAATATGTGTTTTTAGCAAACAGAGAATTACCGACAATTTTGAATGGAAAATTAATAACGAATTACTAGAAATAGTACAGTCATTTTGCTATCTAGGAGTTAAATTCACAACAAATGGACTACTAAAAAATGCAGTTAAAGCGTTATCCGACCAGTCGTTAAGGGCCGTAAATGGACTATATACTATATTTTCAAGACTGAAACTAGATGTTAAGACTAAACTTTTGTTGTTTGATAGAATGGTAATGCCAATTTTAACATATTGCTCAGAAATATGGGGTATACATAATACTACAGATATTGAAAAGGTTCACTTACGATTTTGCAAAAAGATTCTAGGTGTAAAAAACAGTACTCCCAATATTGCAGTCCTTGGTGAGCTAGGGCGATATCCCTTATCAATAATTTGTAAAGAGCGAGTTTTGAAGTATTGGCTAAAAATAATGACACATCCTCATTCCATTATGTTTAATATTTTTAATGCAGAGCGCGACTTTATAGAACGTTCAAATTGCCTCCCATGGGTCAAAGCAGTGAAAACAATTCTTGATAATATTGGATACAGTTATTTATGGAATGCACAAAATATAAATATGAGTCTCTTCCCAAAATTACAAAGAAGAATAAGGGATAATTATTTACAAGAATGGCAAGAAACTATAATAACATACCCTAAACTTGAATATTATGTAAAATTTAAAAAGTCTTTTGGTTTTGAAACTTACTTATCCACTGTAAATGATGACTATTTAAGAAAATTGCTTTCCTGTTTCCGCTTATCAGCACATTGCTTAGCTATAGAAACTGGTAGATATACTAATATTGATAGAAGAAATAGACTATGTCAAAATTGTAACCAAAATAAAGTTGAGTCGGAATACCACTTTTTGATGTGTTGCCCATTATACAAAGACTTAAGACAAAAGTTCCTACCGAAATTTTGTTTATCTTGGCCCAATATCAATAAATTTAAATCAGTCCTTAATTCGGAAAACCCCAAAATAATTGTTAGATTATGTAAATTCCTTCATGAAGCCTACAAATTACGATCAAGACATCTCGACGGTTAAAATCGGTTCAGAATATAATATGTTAAATTTTGACTACTGTAAACAAAATTATGCTCTTCAATTGTTGTTGTATTTTCTATTATTTGTTAAAAACTTAGCATGTTAGCACTGTAATCTTTTTGTTTTTTCTGTTCATTGTCAAAACCATGTAAATGGTGAAATGCAATAAATGGTTGTTGTTGTTGTTGTTGTTGTAGTTTTGTATTTATTTACGCAATTCGTGCAATGTGGCGGCCGTAAAAGGTCTCCCCGTATTGTTATCAGTAAATTAACGGTTACCGATGACATGCAGTGATGATTACTTTTATCAGGGTTATCCAATCAATCTTTTTACTGGTGTCCCGGCTAGTTCCGTCGGTAGCGAAATCGGAATTGCATGGGTAGGCGATGACGCAGTACGTTCGCTCCCCAATAGAGACAACAACATTAGAAACATTTAGTTTTACAATTATTTAGAAACATTACGTTGATTTGTTTAAAAACAATGTTATTAATAATTATTAATAAACAGTAAAGTGAAACAATTATTTAGAATTAATGAAGTTAAATATTTAGAAATAATGCATTATTATATTTATTTGAATAGCTATTTAGTTTTATAAATTATAAAATATTTTTTATACTTCTATGAAATTTTTACAGCCATGGATAATGACAAACATGTTCTTCACAAATAATATACAAATATTTGGTTATGTGTATGTGTAGGTCCTACAGCAAAGCACATGGATAACTTTGTGCCGTTCTGGGAGATGATTTGGCAGGAGAATGTGCACATCATTGTCATGTTGACCAATATCGTCGAGCTCGGGGTAAGATTAATTTTAAGAATACCAGACTGACGTTGATTTTCATGTAAACTTTAAGATTTGTGTTAAGTCAGGGCATTCAATAAATTTTGTTTCTGAGAAAAACATGGACTGCATTTTATCATTATATAAATCAAGTTTTAAGTTTCGAAGTGTAACATGCTGCATTATTTTGCAATATTCTTAATTTACCAATTCTGTTTTCCAGATAGCTAAATGCGACAAGTATTGGCCAGACATGGGTCATACAGAAAAGTATAATGACATCGCTATTACATGTCAGATGGAAGAAAAGAATGCTGATTTTGTCGTCAGAGAATTTATTCTGAAGGTAAATTAGCGTTTGGATATAAACTAGTTTTGCAGTAGGTGAAAAGGAGAATTTTATTTCAGCGGCGTATGGTCCATAAAAGAATGGGTTAGCTTTAAACGAGAAAACAATGGGCGGAACTAAACAAAATAGAACTTTGACAGGGAATCTGAGAATACAAATCCGGCGTATCACAAACAATGCCAAAGGCATTTTTTAAATCAAGAATTATAGAACGAATTGATCCTAAAAATGCTATTTCGTAAAAACTTTCAGTTTCGTTCATCAGTAACTTATTATTGTTTCTACAAATGCCAGTAAATGCATTGCAGTATGCTATATTTGCCAAGATGCAAGAAAAGTTACACACTTCATCATTAACACGAAGCGTAAATGATATTAACATTTCTGCAAAAAAAGTGAAATATGCATATCAGGAATGGCTACATCCAGCAGACACAGCCTTCCCACACAGCCAAAAAGTAGAGAGGAAGAGAGCATGGTATTACAATAGTTTCAAAATAGACACCACAAACAATTAACGAAAGTGAGAACCCGAGGGGTTACCGCCTTGGAACGGTCAGTGGCAAAACAATTTGCCACTGGAGGTTTAGACGAGATTCTGGGGGCAAGAATTAACTTATGAATAAGAAATAAACAATTTTAATTGCTTTTGACCATTTTCTGTGATTAAAATGAATGGATTTGGTGTTGTGTTGAAATGAGTCATAATATAAATAAATAATCTCAAAAAATCTATCTCTAATTTTTGAGTGTGGCTATTTATAAGAGTATTTCATCTTTTTCAGAAATCACAAACTACAAGAACATGTCACCAGGTTCATTTCACTTCATGGCCTGATAAGAGCATACCAAAAACGACTTCCAGCATTGTGGATTTACAGAGAAAAGTCAGGCAATACAGAAGTGCATCAGATGGACCATTGGTAGTTCACTGCAGGTATTTTGTTTGGCCATGTGTCTTATGACTATCTTCCTGAAAGTTTGTGGTTATTTCAAAATGTTTGGCATCAGTACATGTAGCAAGTCTCCCGTGTCAGTATAGTGATACGTAAAACCCAGTTACCAGTGCCATATAATAATGTTCACTTTAATCAGGGTTATCCGCGGAACCATTTTTGCTTATCTCGATTAGCTCTGTCGGTAGCGTACTCTGAGTTATGTGGCTAAGCGCTGACGCCATACGTGTTCGTTTCCCAATGTGGTCCTAAATCATTGATAACTTATGCCTTCTAAAATGCTTCTTAAACATGTAATTTACATTTCAGTGCAGGAATCGGGCGTACGGGAACATTTATAGCTCTTGATATTTTGACTAATGAGGGAGAAGCGGATGGTCACGTGGACATTTACGCATGCGTTAGAAACTTGAGGGAAGAACGAGTGAATTTGGTGCAGACTTTGGTGAGATAAGAATTATACATGTATATGTTAATCCATCCACGTTTATTAAAATAACATTGTCGATTTAAATAGTTTGCCTTTTTTCTTTACTAACATTTAAAATGCAGGTATATCACAATTTGATTTATGTTTTATGGTTTCATCAAACATATGAACTAATATAAGAATACAAAATGTATATGATTAGAGAATACTGTATTATTATTTGATTTCGCGGGGACGAGTTTTCGTGCAGGGCTGCAAAGGATATATTCGCGCAGGCATAAATTCGGACAATTGTATATTTCATTTAAGAAACATAATAACCTGGTGTAATTTCGCTGGGGTTATAATGATCGCATCTGACTTAGCGCGAAATCCGCAAAATTTAAACCTGAGCGAAATATAATGATAACATTGTACGTTATGAATATATAACAGTCTTAGACTTGTGATTAATACAAAATAGTTATATACTTTGTCAATGGATTTTCTTCAGGAGCAGTATTGTTATCTTCACGAAGCCATCGTTGAATCTTTGTCATGTGACCTTACTGTTCAGGAGAAGAATTCACATGTTCACCATGCCATCGTTGAACCGTTGCCGAGCGACCAAAGTCTTCAGGAGAAGAGTTCTCAAATCCACCAGGCTGTCGTTGAACCGTTGCCGAGCGACCAAAGTGTTCAGGAGAAGTGTTCTCAAATCCACCAGGCTGTCGTTGAACCGTTGCCGAGCGACCAAAGTTCAGGAGAAGAGTTCTCAAATCCACCAGGCTGTCGTTGAACCGTTGCCGAGCGACCAAAGTGTTCAGGAGAAGAGATCTCAAATCCACCAGGCTGTCGTTGAACCGTTGCCAAGCGACCAAACCTGTCTGTGAACGATAGCGGATGATTATTATTTTATTTTCGGAAAGACTTATTACATTGTAACATTTCAGTGAATTCACTTTCTTGATGCGTTCTTTTTTCTGTATCTATGTTATTGTTTTATTATGTTAATATTTAATTTCAATACGTACCGTATTGCTGTTTTTTCTGTGTAAAAGACATGTGCCTGGTGAAAATCATACGATTTTGGTTATATGTATACGCGCTTTAGTTTAAGGCATCTGTTAATGGTCTGGAACTCATAGTTCATAGTTTGCAATAGATAAGGAGAAAACAATGAACCTTTCTTTGAAGAAAAGAAAATGGGGGCCTACCGATATACAGAGTTATCTCCCATTGAGAGTGGTTTCCCTTGCCGATTGGGTAGTTCCGGTTTAGAAGCGGTAATAAGAAAAGCGTCAGAAGTGTATATAAAAAGTCTCAAAATGCTTCCGAAGTTTAAATGCATTGACGAATAAACAAAGAAAGTGAAACCGGTGTATCGGGAATTAAACCATTATCTTTGAAAAATGATTTTCGGTTAACAACTTAATACAATTTTACTTATTTACGTAACGAAATTTGATTTATTGACTGGCATGGAAATTATAGCTTTTTCAAACATGCACTAAAGTATTCGGCCAGTCACCGTTAAGTCTTGAAAAAACGATGCTAATTAGGTAATGGGCCTTGTGTTTTATGACTAATCTAATTAGCAAGACACGGGTCTTACCAGCTGGAGGTGTGGTAAAGGCCTTTTGAAGTTTAGATGTTGACACTGTAAGAGGTTGAAAAAGTTGGATGTTGGGGGTACAAGTGTTGTTTTAAGAAATTGACTAGGGATTAAATATGCTATTAATTGTTGCAATGTTGTTTGAGACCCGAGACATGTTTATTTGATTTTTGCAACTTAAAGTGCTCCAAACTGAATTGAAAAAAACCCTCGGGAAGAGTTTACTCAAAAATATATTTATTTTATGAAATAAAATTGATTGTAAAACAAACTAATCTAAAAATTCAGAAATAAAGAGGAAAACGTGAAAACATTATGAAACCATGTTTGAATATGTTCTAAATGATGTTAAAAAATACGAAGAGAACACAAACTTGTGAACCAAATGACGTGGATTAAATTTGTAGGAAAAGGCTCAGTAATTAATAATCTTTTAATTCCTTTAACAATGTATCATCGGCATGAAAGAACATGCATAAAAAGGAACGGTCGTTATATTGACGGACGTCAAACTTAAACTTAAATCATATACGAGTATTATAACTTTAATTTACTACCTTTTCAAAGGTTTACTAACTTTTATCTTTCTCAAACCTGCCTTTTTGAGCATAACAAATGCATAAACTCTTAATTAGTTTCGGGGTCGAACATAACGATGTTGAACACAAACCGCTCAAGCTTACTATAATGGTTTGAAGAGAAATACTATGTGGTGCCCTTTTAAAACTATCTAGTTTCCAATTCAGTGATAATAATCAAAAGTTATTAGGCTTATTGCTGATCTCTAACCAACTAGATCCCATTAAGACGTATTTAAAAGGACCATGGATGACTACTGCGCTGTTATGTTTTAATTCTCATTCTCAGACCGGAACTACCCAGTAACAGGTGCGCGTTGCAAAGGGAGGTAACTTAAGACAGAATATTGAGATAACTCCGTATATCGGTAGGACCCCATTAGCTGATAATAACGATTACTCACTTTCAGTCGTGAGTAAATCAATTATTCACTAATTATATGTTCCTTTTCAACAACAAACACCGACAATTTAGGATATGGGTATTTATATTTGACAGCATTTCAATAACAGTATAAAATCGAATTTTTGTGCCTGCAACGTTATTGATTTGGCAATGAAAAGTCTACTGAATCGTAATGAGAATCCAAGTGGTGCTCATGAAATTGGTCATGTGATGTTAATTTACACATGAAGCTTTCAATTGTTTGGTTCTGAATATTGTCACCGAGTTAACTCTAATCTATCACTGTTCTTGGAAGAAACAATATAAGAAATTGTCACTATTTGTCTGTATAAGCTGAAAACACTTTGTATTATTGATCACTTGGTTTGCAACAATGTTTATGTATATAGTGTTAGTATTTCCTTGCTCTGTCTGTTTGGGTTCAGTTGCCTGTTTGGGTATCAGGTAGTATTCGACGTTTAAGCCAAATCGAAACACGTGGGTTGCAACAAGGCTCGTCCTAGTCGGTAACAATACTCCAGAAACTGAAAAATACTAATATTCAATTGAGAAAAATATAAATAAAACTGACAGTTCAAAACGACTTGCTTATTTGCATTATGCCACAGCCTTTTTGTGATGCGCATCTAAAAGAAATACCAATATTAATAAGTTATATATCACACCGATGAACCACAGAAGGGCAGGCGGGCGGGAAACTGTACACAAACTAAATAAGTGACGCTGTCAAATATAAAACCTCGAGTGATATTTTAAAACACAAGCAGCCTTTATATAGGCAACACGAGAAAAACGAGAGGCGGGAATATGATCATAACAGGATAAACCGGACCAGATATCTATGCGCACAATAGACTATCCACACAGCAATCGTAACATGTAAAACGTGAAAAATTTTATTTACTCACTTTCAGTCGTGAGTAAATCAAGTATTCACTAATTACATGTTCCTTTTCAACAACAAACACCGACAATTTAGGATATGGGTATTTATATTTGACAGCATTTCAATCGAGCAAAACAAAGAAGGGAATAGTTTCTAGGATGCTTGGACAGTACACCGAGTATAAAAAGTTGATATGCCCGCATCAATTGCAACGATTTACTGAAATTTCTATCAAATATGACCATCAGACTGAAAAGCAAAGGCTTATCGTTCCAGTCCAAAAACAATCAATCGACCAACCAATTTATCAACCTATCAATCAATCAAATTATCAATCGATCAATTAATGAAATTATCAAATCAATCAACTTATCAATCAATCAACCAAACAATCAATGCTAAAATGTTTTGCTGTCCCTATAGACATAAACATCTAAAAGACTTTCCATAGTCGATTTATATCTCTGAAATTCCTATACAAAAGTCATTTCGATTATTCCGAAAACGATCTGCAAGTCGAAAAATAATAACCAAAATTAAAGTGACCAAAGCCAACGCCACAAAACGAAGCAATGTATACAATCTATAATGATCTATACCACAAACGGCAAACATTTTCAAACATATTCAACAAATATTTTATCTTTGAACAACACGGCATGTCTAGTAAATTACAGTCTGAAGCCAAAACGCCTCACGACCTTATTCTATAAAGCAATATTCAGTTTAATAAGTAATATTAAAATTATAAGCATTTGCACCTCTTACATTTATAAATAATAAGAAAACACAGTACTTATCCAGAGATGCCAAATGCCCTTTTCGATTTCTTTACAGTCTCGTATAACTACCATTACGGTTTCTGTAAAACCTTAAGTTTTCGGTTTTCCATGCTAAGTTCTGAAATAAAACACAATTTGTCAATACTTTGTATAAACTTTACAAAGAGACAAAAGCCAACGCCACAAAACAGCACAGCCTGTTTCTGAAAGGTCAACGCCAAACAACGGCACAACCTTGTTCAATCAATCATAGTCAAGCGCCACCCAACGGCGTTTTCAATCAATCATGGTCGACGCCAAAAAACGGCACAACCTTTTCAATCAATCACGGTCAACGCCACAAAACGGCACGACCTTTTCAATCAATCATGGTCAACACCACAAAATGGTATGAATCCATAATCAATCAAACAATTCATTTCAATCAAATCAATCCATATAATCAATTCAGTAAGGTCAATCAATTCAATCGAGTTAATAAATTCAATAAAGTTAATCACTTCGATCAATACATTCAAACATTGGGCAGTTTGTAGTCCCTCTAGACTGTTAAATCAGAAACGACATGACTTTTATTCAACTTTCCATCAACATTATTTCAGAACAAATTATTCAATATCATCTTGTCTATGAATAACGTGATTATAATCAAAACAGCACGAACTTGTTCTATTAAATACTCAGTTTCTTAAGGTTTGTTAAAATTATAAGCAAGAAGAGACTAAGTAAAATAAAAAAGACACAGTACTTATTCTTATCCAATGACGCTAAATCTCTTTTGAAAACTCATGACCTTCTCGTAGACCACCGACGCGGTTTTTAACAACTTATGAGAAACCTTTAGTTGTCTGTTTTCCATGTTATTTTCTGAAACACAATATGTAAAATCTTTGTAACAGTATTAAAAAGAGACAATAGCCAACGCCACAAAACAGCAATGAGTCCATAATCAATCAAACAATTCATTTCAATCAATTCAATCTATACAATCAATTCAAAAGTCAATCAGTTCAAACAAGTTAATAAATTCAATAGTCAATCACTTCAATCAATCCATTCAAAAAATGTACAGTTTGAGGTCCCTCTAGACTGCTTAATCAAAAAATGACATGACTTTTACAAGAATTCAACATTCCATCAACAATATTTCAGAACAAATTATTCAATATCATCTTGTCTATGAATAACGTGATTATAATCAAACCCCAAAACAGCACGAACTTGTTCTATTAAATACTCAGTTTCTTAAGTTATGTTAAAATTATAAGCAATAAGAGACTATGTAAAATAAAAAAGACACAGTACTTATTCTTATCCAATGACGCTAAATCTCTTTCGAATACTCTTTACCGTCTCGTAGACTACCATCACGGTTTTAACAACTTCTGCACAACCTTTGTCTGTTTTCCATGTTATTTTCGGAAATGAAACACAATATGTAAAACTATCATTTGAAATTCACAGTAGCGCTATTTGTGCAGTGTGGCGGCCGTAAAAAGTCTCCCCGTACATATAGTCAGTACTGTTATCAGTAAATTAACCCGTTACCGATCTCATGCAGTGATTGTTACGTATATCAGAGCTAACCGATCAACCTTTTTTGGGGTTGTCCCGGTTAGCTCAATCGGTTGCGTCGCAGGAATTGCAGGGCTAGGCGCTGTCGCCGTGACGGTGCGGGTTCGCTCCCAGCTAGAGGCACTATCATTCGTAACAGTATTAAAAAGAGAGAATAGCCAACGCCACAAAACAGCACAGCCTGTCTCTGAAAGGTCAACGCCAAAAAACGGCACAACCTTGTTCAATCAATCAAAGTCAAGCGCCACTCAACGGCCTTTTCAATCAATCTTGGTCAACGCCAAAACACGGCACGACCTTTTCAATCAATCAAGGTCAACGCCATAAAACAGCAAGACCTTTTCAATCAATCATGGTCATTGCCACAAAACGGCACGACCTTTTCAATTAATCATGGTCGACGCCACAAAACAGCACGACCTTTTCAATCGATCATGGTCAATGCCACAGAATGGTATGAATCCACAATCAAATCAAATCAATCAAATAAATAAGTCAATAAATCAAGTCAAATCAACCAAGTCAATAGTGCATTGAGTTCAATGAAGTCAAATCAATTCAATGGAGTTTATTCAATCAATCGATTTCATTAAGCCAATCAATATATTCAAAATTTTGCATTTTGCAGTCCCTCTAGAATGTTTCATCAAAAAGCGCCACGACCATTACAATAATTTTACATTCAATCAACAAAATTCTGAGCAAATTATTCAATATAATCTATAGTCTTAAAAAGCATGAAAACTTTTCGATTTTAATCAAAACCAAAACCAACCCGGCCATTCCTTTAAGTAATCGGTTTCCTAAATTATGTAAAAGTTATAAGTAATTAGATGTGTACAGTAAGACAAACAATGTACTTATCCAATGATTCAAAATGCTCCTTTCGAGTATTCTTTACCATCTCGAAACGACTTCCTTTAAAACTTCTGGAAAACATTTAGTTTTCCGCTTGCTATGTTAAAGATTTTAGGAAGTGGTGCCAAGTTTGTCTGTCCTCCGTTTTCATTATGTCTGAAACGTCTTGTTCTTTCAGTTGAGATTAGTAGTTCTAAAATAAAAATGTGTATTTTGATTGGTACATCTTTGACCACGAGACAAAAGCAAAAGGGACACCCACAAGGATGTCCCCGTAAAATCAAAGTCGCAAAACAACCACAATTTCAATCAACAATGATCAACACCACAATAAAAATGACGTTACCAGTAAGTTCTGGTCAACAACACTTTATTACTAAATTCAGTCGACAAAATATAAATTAACGTATTTTTATATTATTATTATTTGATAAAAACATTAATTATAGTAAACTATTATGCGATTATTTCAATAAAATTTCTTAATAGAAAACCAAAACATTTAATGAAAATATAACAAACAGCCGTGTACGCAAACTAGGCACGGCCTTTTTGCATTCAAAGCCTGCTAAGAATGGCAGGCTTGATAGAACCACACATGCTCAGACGTCATCCGCACCAACACAATGCAATATTGAAGCCGATTAAAAACAACCGCGAAACTCCAGCTTATGAAGTTTGGTCAATACCATCTGTACCATTTGACCAAAGACGCTATGGCTGAAACATTCAAAATAAAATACATAATTTAGTTATAAAGTAGTTGCTTTATGTACAGATATTTTCCTTGGCTCGTTCAAGTAAGCGACTCCATCAGTATCAATTATCTTACTATTTACTTTAATCAATAATAAAGAATTCATAATACAAAAGGATCTGCTTAACAATTACTCAACATCGCTCCTCCGTTAAGAAATAAAATAACTAAGCATCATTCTTTTCCTATTAAGTCGCCATCGAAGTGTAAACTAAGAAAAATCTGTCACTGCCATGAGCACGCCCTCCCAATGTCATTTGAAACATTTCAATTTTACAAGTAAAATCTATTTATTTCACACAAAATTTTCAAAAGTAAGGTTTAAATTTGCTTTACCTTCTTTTACACACCGGTCCAATGAACGTTTTGCCCGAGAGTCAAGTAGTCCTCCGTGAAGTATACTGTACACAAACTAAATAAGTGACGCTGTCAAATATAAAACCTCGAGTGATATTTTAAAACACAAGCGGCCTTTATATAGGCAACATGAGAAAAACGAGAGGCGGGAAACTATGATCATAACAGGATAAACCGGACCAGATATCTATGCGCACAATAGACTATCCACACAGCAATCGTAACATGTAAAACGTGAATAATTTTATTTATCAACCAAGCTGTGCAATGAGGGCACTGTCATTGTTAAACGGAAAGTTATTATTTACATTTTGCGCATATTTTATTTTCCAGTTAAACTTATAAAATAGCTGCTTTCTCTCAATGAAACAGTATTTGCTAGATTTTCAAAGAATAAGGGAGCTTTCCTTATCACTATGGCATGGCGTCGGCGTCTGCATCCCTTAAAGTTTAATTAACTTGGTCATAAACTCTGATACTCCTTGATGTATCAACTTGAAACATAAAATATATATCATCAAAAGCTACATTATTACCAGCAAGACTCATATCTCTACATTCACCATCAAGATATGCATAATTGCCAAAAAGACCCATAACTATTATAATCAATTATTTTTTTCAGTTATGCCTGTTTCTCGTTTCAAGTTTGTTTTAAAGTTTGTATTTACTTGTTCCATAACTTTGAAACTTTCAACTTGGAACTTGGAAAATGTATTCATGGACGCAATTTTTATCGTAGCTAGCAAGACATAACTGTTTTCTTCTTTTTTGGTTATACCACTTTTCACTTGTACAACTTGTACTTGTTTGTTAATATGAAAACCTGTTGGGGCAAGTGTGAGGTCATATATATATATATATATATATATATATATATATATATATATATATATATATATATATATATATATATATATATATATATATATATATATATATATATATAAATATATAGTACAATAAGCACATAATCAAGCATAAGAAATAAGTATCACAATGAAAGCATACAATGTTTAGGAAACATAATGACATGGCAGTACAAAGAACAAAAGCTTACACAAAAGTACATTCTATGACAAATATTTACACAAAAGCATAAGACAAGACAGAACAACATAAAACTTTCTGGTTTTCGAACATAAAAAGTGGTTTGAGCATGCAAAAAAGAAACTTAAGCAACAAATAGACATTTAGGTACACATTGAACACTTACAGGTTGGGCCAGTTCAGGTCTGAGTTGTCTTAGTTCATTGGGCAGGCTGTTCCATACCTGGGCGGCCTCGAACCTTAACGATTTCTTACCGTAAGTACTAGTTTTTACAGATGGTACCTCAACACTATTTACATACCTGAAAGAGTAATTGTTTGTTTTGAAATTTACAAGATCATGCAAATATGGGGGTGATATTTTGTACAGACTTTTAAAAGTTTCTAAAGCAATATCCCGAGATCTGCTCAGGTGTAAAGTAGGCATATTGGCTCTAGTCAAAAGGTCAGCATAAGATGAATTGAAGTCATTGAAAGTGATTTGAAGATCCCTGTGTTGTAGTTTCTCGAGACTTCCAGGACAGATTTAAGTGCATTGGGTTCCTTATGAGAGAAAGATAAAGTGTTGTCATCAGCATAATTGTATAATTTTGATTTTTCTACAAAATAAAATATGTCATTTATAAATATGTTAAAAATCATTGGCCCTAGAATTGATCCTTGAGGGACGCCCTTTAAAATTTCAAGCCATGTACCGCATGCATCCCCTATTTTAACCATCTGCTTCCTGTTAGATAAGTAGTTATGAATAAGTTCAGTGGCAGCGTCAGACAGCCCGTAGGCTCGCAGCTTGAGGACCAGAAGCTTGTGCGGGATACAGTCGAACGCCTTAGACAGGTCCATAAGTATGGCAGCGACATGATCACCTCTGTCTAGTGCAATCTTCCAGTCCTCAACCACGCGAAGCAGGGCCGTCTGACAGCAATAGCCAGGTCTGAAAGCAGATAGCAGGTGGTTAAAAACACCATTAAAGTACGCACTTAATTGGTCATTTAAAACTCGTTCATACAATTTGGACATGGTAGGAAGAATACTTACTGGCCTATAATTTTTAGTAATAAATCGGTCATCTTTTTTGAATATGGGGTTAACTTGAGCCATTTTTAATTTCAAGGGAAAAGTTGAAGTATCAATCATAGTGTTTATTATTTTAGAGGTGGGTCCAGCAAGTGTTCTTCCCCCAGCCTTCAAGACTTTGGGTGGTATACCATCATTTCCCGTTGCTTTCTTTGGGTTTAGATTGTTAAAATATTAAAATATAGTATCCTGAGAGATATGATTAAAACTAACATTTTTATCATTCAAGCAGTTTTCATTAATTTTAAGGATGCTGGGATGATTTTCATCAGCAGGTGTATTATCATCTATACCTATGTTTTTTTGCTATATTTATATAAAAATCACTTAATATGCCACACACTTTTGTTTGATCTGAAATAATTTCCGTGTTTTCCTTAAGAATAATCTCACTTGTTTTATTTTGTGATTTGCCGGATAGAAACGGTTTGATGGTACCCCAGAAATCCTTTGATTTGGGTACTCCCCCACATCATTCGAAGAAATAGTTTTTAATTGATGATCTTTTTATTTTTTCTTTTTGGTTTCGTAGTTTTCTGAAAGTCTCCCAGTTTTGGGATGTTTTATTTTTTAGAAACTTGTTATGTGCCTGGCGTGTTTTATAAATGATTTTTCTATATTGAGAGTTCATATATGGAGGAGGAGTTTTCTTTGGACATTTCCTTTTTAAAGGTGCATGTTCATTGATTATATCTTTAAGTAAGGTTTCATGTACATAGTAAATATCATCTACATCATCGAAAATATGTGCGACGTGAAATGGCACCCTTGATAGGTCTTTATTGAAATCATCCTCGTCAAAATTTTTATAGCTTCTGAATATAGCTTGTTTATTTTTGGTAATAGGTAGTTGTTCTCGAAGAGAAGATACTACTTAGCAATGGCATTCACTTATGCCACAGTTTATAACTGTAGTATTACAAAAGAGTTTGGGCGAGTTAGTCAGGATGACATCAATGAGTGTCATAATTTAGATCACCGTATACAATCACATGATCAAAATTTAAGAGCATTTTATCGAGAGATAGGCTTATATCTTTTTCAAAAACTGTATCTAAGGTGGATGGGGGCCTATAGGAACATAGGATCCCCCACTTTCGTTTGTCCATGTTCAGCTCAAAACATATAGACTCTAAATTCTTACATTCCAGGTCTATCCTTCTCCTGATGGGTAAATCAGCTTTCACAAAAGTCAGAATACCACCACCCCGTGATGTTCTGTCTCTGCGCTCGGTCTTGTAGCCATCTACTGAAAACAAATTACTATTGAATGATATATCAAGTTTAGTTTCCGCAATTGTGAAAATGTCAATAAGTTTGTCATCGAGAATTTCTCTGATTTCATGAAATTTATTTCTTAAACTATTTATTTTAAGGTATCATATGATAGGTCTTTTTCTGTTTTGGTCACGTAAGTCTTTAAGATCTTTGAAAACACTTATGCTTTCCGAGCTAACATCTGATAATGATTATGTTGACATTTTGACATGGTCGTCGCCATCTAGTTGTACGGAAGGGGAGTCACTCCAGTCTTCCTCTTCATCAGAGGAGGGGAGGTAACTATCGTTTACATGCTTTGTGTTACAGTCTATGATTACCTCACTTTGTTCTGATGAATGAATCCCAGACATATTTATAGCAATGTTATTGGTTTGAATGTTTACATGCACAGGTAAAACCTGTAAAACGTTTTCAGCACTTGTCTCGAAGAAAGAGTCACTGAAATAAAAGAGTTCGTGTTGAGAAGATGGGGATAATGTATTACATGACTGACGTTTACAGTTATTACAACACCAGGTGTCGTCAGATGCTCCAAGGGTTATGTATTGTGACGGGGTGACACCACCACATTTTATGTGAATCCAGTAATCACATACATCGCATTGGAGTGCCCTGTGGTTTGATGCAACAGCCGTGCCGCAGGCTCCACAGGGGTGTTTGGGAGGTCCAGGGTTGAGTGCAATATCACCAGAGAGTCCGATGGTCAGAATCCTGCTATAGAATCTTTAGTCAATTGGTTTGCTGTAACAACGGCGTGAATGCCTCACATGATAAAATATCTGTCTGAAATAGTTAATGCCGTAGCAGTTTGGTTCATGGTTTTGGCAAAGGAGCAGAGAGTTCTTGTCAGATGTCGGTATAATTAGTCTTAAAATGGAATCTAAAGTAAAAGTTACTTGTTTTGGTAGACTTTCATCACTAAAATGCTCCGCAACGAAGAGAGAAATGGGTGTTTCCACACATATCAGTAGCAGAAGAATACAAACTCGCCAGAGTTTGTTTATATCCGGTCGACGGTGCGCCATATCCAGGCACCCAGGAGAAAAGGTCCTATTCTACGGCTAGACGAAAATTTCGGAACACTTATATCAGTATGGTCCAAAAATAGGCGTGACTGGGCTACATGTATACAACCGCAATCCTAGCATATGTAGAAGGAAGACCCTTTGACGAGTTTTAATCCCGAGATATAGGCTGTATGTAGTGCAAGTTGTTCTGCACCCCTCCCACAGTAAATCCGCTGATCAGCTGATCGGGTTCGGAAAGTTTATAGAAAGTCCAATATTTGTAAAAATGGTCTGTTGGTCTCGTTCCCTTTCGATGTAAAATCCACGTTTATAAGATAAAATGATTTAAAACAGTTGTTTACATATAATAGAACTTAGAAAACATTTTTTTTTCTTTGGAATTTTCAATTTTACACCTGTTCCTAACGCGCATGCATAAAAAAGTCCTTTTTGAATTGACATACTTATATCAAACATGCTCTCTCTCTCTCTTCCTCTCTTGTTTCGCTGCGTGGTAATAGCGAGGAAGCAACCAGTTGATAACAACAATTTAATTAGCACTTAATGCAATCATGATAAATTGGGTTACGGAAGAAAAAATTACGGAGGAAATATTTTTAACGTTTTATGACTGATATTTGCAATTAAAAATACTTTTTTAGTGTTTGTATGTACTAATCAATTGGTATTCATGTAATTGACGTAAACTGTTTGATCCATGGAATTAGCATATATTAAAAGAAGTGAAATACACAGTTACGGAGGAAAATTTATTAAGGTATCTTGTGTTAAGGCTATGGCCAGTAAAATATATACTCGGCAAAAAAGTTCTGCACACTTGGACATTTTGTAAGATATCTTTTTAATTTTACCAAACACAACAAAATCATACGAATCAAATAAAACAGCAATTCAAAGTTAACAACTTGAAAAAGACAGAAATAAAATCCGATCACTACTTCATAAGAAATTCATTGTTAAAGTCACAGGGGGTTACTACACAAAAGTTGCAAAAATCACTAAATTAATAGTGAGTAAATCAACCACGATGAATCCGGCATTCTTAAAAGGTATGTCTCATGTAATTCACCAGCCGACGAGTTTTCAATTGTTGAATTAGGTTCGTTAACAAGAATATCAGGTAGATCAACTAGCTAACCAACTGCTCTTGCTCTGTCTTCTTGAGAAAGACGTCTAGGTGGCAAGTGCGGTCCAACATTCACCATGACGGTCAAATTAACAATTAAAACCTTCCTTTGACGGTCAACGTCAGAAATAAAATAATTTGAATTTCAAACAATGGATTTGTATTTGGCTCCAATAAGATTGGATGTTGATTGCATTTTTGGTTGTTTGTATACACATTATAAATAGAATGCTAAGACTCATTAATACAGAATGGAAACAGTTCGAATCATAACTTAACTGTTATGGCATACCTTTAGGTCAATTTGTAGGACAATGTGATAATTTAATTAATAAAAACTAAGTGACCACTATCATACTCAAACTGATAATATTTGACATTCTTTAAAATATTAATGCCTTTATTAGTGTTTTTTTTATCTTATTATTGAAAATAAATATCCTCTACATCAGATATTTCTGAAACAATTGATGTAGACTTAAATGTCACTTATTGGTGGTTTTTTTTTTAAATAAAAGTCAGCCGCGATACAACAAGTCCCGTAACTCTTCCATAAATATTTTAATTAATTCCCTTTTAAACTTAGAATATATTGAAATCGATATTAATTGATATGTTTGTATTTTTGTATAGAGTCAAGTTACCTATGCTCGGCCAGTCCAATGCTCGGTCACTTTTGTTTACATATGTGGTATATCGAATTAAAGTTTGAAATGGAATGCAAATTGTTTGTTTTTTGTTTTACCCAACATGACATTGTAGAAAGAAAGACAGGGCAGTGTCATCAAAGCGCTTGAATGCGGACAGCAGACGATAGCTTTCAAGAAATAATGTTCAGATGCTGGTTTATCTAAACAGAAATGTATTTCTTAAAAAAAATCACACAATGTACATTTAATCGGGTGGGAATCGTCGTGGAAAAATATTGCCTTAAATATCCACTTAAACAATTATGAAATGATAACACAGTTTTTTCTTAAAATGCCATCTAAATCAACACCCCACCCACCGAATAAACAAGAACCGCACCACAAGAGTACTATATGATAAAATTGTTAGACTCAAAAATTTATTAAAGATCTTTTTTATGTTTAAATTCACTTGTTTAACTGGTAATATTGATAATGTTTGCTACTTTTTTATAATTGTTTATTCAGCAGTGCTAAAATAAGAAAACATCAGCATCACGGAAGGTATGTATAAATCTATAGAACAAAATAAACACTTAGTGGATGTAATTACCCATTATTTAAGATATTCAATTATTATTCAAATATTTTATAACCTTAAATTTTAAAATTTACCGTTCATTGGCTGGTAAACTAACTGGCCGAGCATTGGACTAAATCTACTGAAATTAAGTTGTGTTGAACCTGTGAAAACCGCTTTGATTTTACACATTAAATGACGTCATCCAGGCGCTTGCATGTATGACGTAATTTTGTAAATACATTGTGACTTCATAACTACATTGAACATTTAAGGTCGGTCGGTAAATAAAATAGTTGTAGAGAATAAGTTATGAAACTGGCCGAGCATAGGTTACCTGACTCTATCTCTATTTTTTGTAATTAAGTTATAATATTTCTCAACGAAAAATAAATGGGAGTTGGTTTTTTACAAACCAAGTAATATATAAAGTTTTGAATCTTTGATTGACAACAGTCTGACATCATGACGTTCTTTTTTAAAGATAAATTCTATATTTCTTCTAGTATTTGTTTTTTAGTGAATTTACATATACGTTTTGATATTATGAAATTTTGATAAGTTTTGGATCGCTTTACTAATGAACTTAGTTGTAGATCTACTATTGAAAAATTAATTATAATCCACCATGACAAAGCGTTTATTTTGGATATTAATTTATTAACACCAATTTTCGATGATCTCCCCCACTTCAAGTCAAGCAGATCCTTCTCTTGCTTAATTGTTGTAGTCTGTTTCCTACTGATGTGATTTCACCGTTTTAATTTGCTATATTCTATATTTCCTGGTGGTGTAAGTGGACATGATTGTTACTATGTATATGTTTGCTCTAAACAATTTTAAATGTCCCCAAAGATCGCTTGCATTTGCACAGTCCGTATATAAGTGGTGGCGAACCTATAGATGGAAAAATCAGATCACTTTATTATTATTATTTCTCTTTTCTTGAGGGTTTTTGGAGAGGACGGTATGTGCAACATTTAGTATTAAGTACAATAATAGGAATGACTTTCTTTGTAAATGTGTAAATCTTCGAATTCGTGCACAAGAAGATATTCAGATGACTCATATACTTGACGAATTAGAACATATACATGTAACTAGCAAATATATATGTTTATATACTCTTGTGAAAGCCTTAAAGCCGTTAAACGGTCATGCAAGCTAAATGGGTGTTTTAGTTTATACCTGGCACTATGAAACAGAGTGCAAAACACATAGTCGTAAAAATAACCGAAGTCTTTAACAAAAAGTTGAAGAGAACGACATTTAAATATCTGTCTTTCATGCACGATCTTTGCAATGTATTACTAATTACATTTGTAAAGATAAAAATGTCAGTTAAACAGAAAGTCTTTATCAGAAAGTTGAAGAGAATGAAATTTTAAGAATTGTCTTTCGTGAACAATCTTTGCAATGAATTACTAATTAAAAATAATACAATCAGTAAAATGCTAAGATTAGCATAATAAACTGAAAAAAAGATTGTACATGTTGAATTGTATGCTCCTGGCATAAAGTTGTATGTTATATTAATACGTGAGGCTTGAAGGCTTTTTTTAAAGGAAACTAATGTCACAATTAACGTTTTATGATCCGTTTTTACTTTTGAAATCGATTTAAAAATGTCAGAGATTTTCTTTAATATATGACGAAACTTACCAATATGTGAGGATGGTATTTATCAATAATGTTCAAAGATTAACTTTCATTGTTTGTAATACATTATACAGAAAGAAAAGCCATTCAGACTTCAGGCTAGTGTAAAGATCACTTTGTTCATTGTTTTGTCAAAAGGAACTTTTCGTCTCTTTTAATAATGAATACAAAGAACAATCATTGTTTCACTGTTTGTTCTTTAGTCATGATTTGTGTCATGGCTTTAAAGCACTGAAAAATGCTTGGATTCATTTTTTTGTAAAACTAATGGTTTAACTTCTCTCTCCTTTTCTTTAACATCATTATTTCAAACCAAAAAATGAACTTCATTTTTATATAAAAACACATTTTAATTCGATTACTCGAGTAGTAGATTTAGTATTCGATACTCGGACAACCGATCGAGCACTCGGTTACTGGAGTACTCGTTGCAATCCCTAGTATAAAAAAGTGAAATATGCATATCAGGAATCGCCACACTCACAAAACACAGCCTCCCCAAGCAGCGAAAAAGAAGAGAGAAAAAGAGAGCATGTTGTCACAAGTATGTCAATTCAAATAAGACGCCACAAACAATGAACGACATAGAGAACCCTTGGGGTTAAAATCTTATGAACCGACTTCTTCAATTGAGAGATAGATTTTTAGTGTTCATACTCTTCAAATAACAAAATTTTAAATCAGTGTTGAGCCCAAACATGACAAAGTACATACATTGCATCTACCTAAAATATACGAAACATAATAAAGAACAAATTTTATCTACAAGTGAAATTCTTGTTAAGAACATCATGAATTACATCGATGAAAAAATAATAAAATAATTGATGGAGAATTCTATTTTGGTCCGTTTTTAAAACTCTGACGTTTTTTAAAGGCTTTAAGCCAAAAAAGGTTTTAGACGTTCTTCACTTTTTACCAATTGCTGTCTTGGTATCCTTATAAATGTAAAAAATGAAACATGCATAATTTTACAGTTCCACCTTCAAAACTACGTGATGTAAGTTATCATTATTTTAGGCCTATATTGATCTACCTTTTTATTGGCTGCTATTGTTTTCATGATATCCTATTTTATATAATGGTTACCTTTTGCTGAAAAAGTTTATGTTATTTGTCATTCATATTTCATTCATTTTTGGGGGTTGTCCCGGTTAGCTCAATCGGTTGCGTCGCAGGAATTGCAGGGCTAGGCGGTGTCGCCGTGACGGTTCGGGTTTGCTTCCAGCTAGAGGCACTATCATTTAATATTCACAGTAGCGCTATTTGTGCAGTGTGGCGGCCGTAAAAAGTCTCCCGTACATATAGTCAGTACTGTTATCGGTAAAATAACCCGTTACCGATATCATGCAGTGATTGTTACGTATATCAGGGCTATCAAATCAACCTTTTTGTGGTTGTCCCGGTTGGCTCAATCGGTTGCGTCGCAGGAATTGCAGGGCCAGGCGCTGTCGCCGTGATGATGCGGGCTCGCTCCCAGCTAGAGGCACTATCATTTTTAAATTTCTGTCGCTAAAAACATTTCGCAGAACATCTCTATTATTTGAATATGTTGGGAAGTGATTTATTTCGGCATTTGGTGTTTCTTGGAATGCGTATTCAACCATTTTAATGTTGTCTCGTTGTGTTTTTGGATGCTTCTTCCTGACATGTGTCTTATGCGTTTCATATTGTAAAACATGAAAAGGGTACTTAGAAAGTAAGATATATATCCGATGATCTATATGCATATAATTGTAGAAATAGTTGAATTTAGCAAAACCCGGGCTAAGCAGCGTTGACAGTTCCCATTACTTTCGCGGCTGACTTTCAGAGTTCCTTTTTGGATTTATTATCTATTGTAAATTTTCATAAAGATTAGCAATGTTTGTTTTATGTCCAGATAACGCAGTTTCAAAATTTAATTGTAACTACTTTGGTTCTACTTAGTACTCAATGTCTCCGTATGGACCTAAATCAATACAGTGTGCCCATAAAAATGTTACGCAAGTTTATACATTTTGGAATATAATTAAATGTTCAGGTGTGTGTCCGGAAAATATTTTCTCCTCCGCTAGCTCGACAGTTAACCCACCGTCCGAGTTTGACTTCAAGGAGATTACAAAACAAAAGAAAAAAACTTTAGCTGTTTCTCTCCCACCCCATGAAAACTAGCGAAAAATGAAACATGCATATCAGGAATTGCCACACCCAGAGGACGCATCCTGCCTTTATGAGATAGTATGGTTTATAAAATGATTTCGCGCAGCCATGCTGCAGAGAGGAAGAGTTAGTATATATTAAACATTGATTTAGTTCCGGTTTTTTATACATAATTTTTAATACATTAATATATTATGTGAAATTATCCTTCAAAAACAATTCCTTGATTAAATTTCCTGTTTGTTTCCATTGTTTAAGCGTGTTTTATTACATTTAGAAAATTTACCAATGTTGAATGATGAACATGTTTCTAAAGTTGTTTTTGTCATTGTATGCTTCTACATCTGGTAAATATACCATTATTTTAATTTCAATTACTTCTTACACAAAGTGATTTTATTAGCCGATAGCAAACCGATGGTAAGCTCGAAAATAAATGATATTTTATAAAAATGTGACGATCAAGAAAACAGATTATTTTTAAGTTTTGTTAAGATTCAATACCCAGAGTAGGAGAAAAAATTTGTTATATAATTGGATTTATAGATAGTGAAATGTCAAAGTTCATCTGCCTATCTTGTATCAATATAATCATTAAATATATATTCTTAATAGATGGAAAAGTCACAAAGCCACTGAACACGACAAATATCAAAATTATTGCATGCCTGATTTGATTGAGCTTGTTCATGGGCATTAATAGGAATGCTTATTAACTGACATTCTCATGTTCACTGTATTTTGCTTTAGTTACATTTGCATGTTAAGCCACATATTACACCGATGGAGAAATCTGTTATCCGTGTCCATTGTTTGATTGTCGACTCTGTTATTTTGCCAGTGATTTTAAAAACAATTCAACGTCTCCAAGGTCTGTGACCGCATTTGGCAGACCTGTATGTGCGCTATGTCCAAGTGAATGTAAATCCTATAATTCGTCTCAGATGTGTCTGAAATGTAAGCCTGGCTTTCGTGGACAGGTTTGTGAGGATCGTTGTTCATATGGATGTAGTGATGGTACATGTGATAAGGACACAGGTTATTGCCCATGTAAAACTGGATATTTTGGCTACTCGTGTACCAACAAATGTCCATGGAAGTGTGAAGCTTGTCATTCACATTCAGATTGCACTGTGTGTATACCAGGTTATTTTGGCGAACAGTGCGCTCAACAGTGTTCGTCAAATTGCATGAATGGCAATTGTGACAGGAATGGAACATGCTACAGTTGCGTCGATGGATATTATGGAAACGGGTGTGTATTAATGTGTCCAAATAAATGTGACACAAAATGTAATGTTGATGATATGAAACCTATGTGTCAACTGAACTGCACCAACTGCAAGTTGAAGCAATCTTGTGATTTTGTAACTGGACAGTGTGATTCGTGCAAAGAGGGTTTCTATGGACGATTTTGTAATGAAACATGTAGTAAACAATGCAGGTCATGTAGCACTTCAGGTGACATTTGCATCAGATGCAGTACAGGTTGGTACGGTATACACAACGACAATAAAACTTATGCATGTGACAAAAGATGCAATGAGAACTGTTTTAACAGATCATGTGATGCTCGTAATGGAAGATGCAATGTCGGTTGCAATAACGGATTTTGGGGACAGTATTGTGAAAATACATGCTCTAATAAGTGTAAAAACCTCGGGTGCCATAGAGATAATGGCACGTGTTCAGATGCTTGCATGGATGGATTTTATGGACCTTTCTGCGATAATAAAGAGAAAGGTTTGTACAACCATTAACTTTTGCGAACCATTAAAAACAAAAATATATATTCTAGAATACTGAAACAGAAAACAAGTTCAGATCAGCATAAACATTTTTAAGTTATGTCAGAAGATAATGTAACGTGCCCCGAGCGGA
This sequence comes from Corbicula japonica, assembly GCA_038501625.1. NCBI lineage: Eukaryota > Metazoa > Mollusca > Bivalvia > Venerida > Cyrenidae > Corbicula > Corbicula japonica. The sequence goes on along the minus strand of JAZAYU010000787.1, from coordinate 19,281 downwards.
AGGCACATAAAACCGACTATTGTCTCAGCCTATATGTATATAACTTTTCTCGAAAAAATGATTTCAAGATGTCTGAGCAATGTTTATTGTTTTGAACAATATAAAAAAAATTTCCTGAGGTACTTTGCTCCAAAATGATTTCAATGATTGCTGAAATGATTGGGGTGAAACACAATAATCAGGATAAGAATCAGCTGAACATATAACAATATTCCCAGGGCAAGAACCTCCTTGACAAAAATAGCTGATGCTAAAGTTTCAACCACTCACCCAAACAAAAATCACAGTCCGAAACATAACAATCACACACGAACTTCAAGCACGATCTCAGCGCATATGTTGAGCAATAAAACTATATGAAACACAATGATATTTCGAACAACTTTCAACAGATCCTCAAAAAATTACACACTTTTACGTCAAGGAAACCTGAGCAACTAAAACATTCAACATCTGCTCAACAAAGTCAACAAATCACATCTAAACAAAACCTCAAGCAAAACACCTTCAAACATACCCTCAACACTTAAACGCTGCTGAACAATATTGTCTCAGACTTATGTGATATCCCGAGGATGCGAGAACCTCTTCGTCAGCAATAGTCTGGGAACACTGTCTAACCTGAAACCTATCCTCAGCACCTATTCTGAAGCTATCTAAGGGACAGAAGTGTCTCAGACGCATGTGTTTCCAGCAATTGTCTGAAGGCACTATCTAGAAACCCTATCCTCATCACCTACTCTGAAGCTACCTTATGGACACAAGTGTTTCAGACGCATGTGTTTCCAGCAATTGTCTGAGGACACTATCTAAATACCCTATGCTCAACATCTACTCTGAAGCTACCTTATGGACACAAGTGTTTCAGACGCATGTGTTTCCAGCAATTGTCTGAAGACACTATCTCAAAACCCTATCAACCCTAGCTTCAACCAATACTATTCACATCATACATGATGAACGAAACAACCCGGTCAATATGCCCTAGTACAGAGATGTACTATATTGGACCTATAATGCAGACCAAAATGTTGAATCTCAACGATGTGAATACCTCGACACTCAGAAACAGACTGCCCTGTATCAATGAACGGTAATTGCTTTTATACCTACCGACGGAAGTCCTCGGACTTTACCGTTCAACCACACTAATTTAACACAAAGCATTAAATTCACCAAAAAGAATAAGCAGTTAGACTCGGCCCAAGCTAAATCATAAAATAATTTCCTCACATTACCCACGCCTCCGATTACATGCGTCCCGCATGAACACAATTTAAATCAAAACCACAATAATATAACTTAAAATTCACCATCAGACCTACTTAATTTGGCTCAACATTCAAGTATGTTTCTCATCTTATCCCAGCATCTGAATTTCTAAGATTCTCGGCTACGCTACCTTCACCAGAAAACCTTTTCTTGACACATATTCATCAGCTTCTCACCTTATATCCTTTTCTAATACTAAAACTTAATAGCCATCTTCTCCTGCTCAGACAATAAACCTCTATCATAAAACGCCACTTTATGTCTGAGAATAACATCATACTTCAGCACCCAGAATGAATTTTCGGGGCTAATATTCATCTGACTTCCATTTTCAAAATTACTCTCAACCTTGTTCGCCACAACATTATCACGCACTTCCAACATATTCCGAGATCACGGTTTAGCCATTCCGATTAAATATATTTATGGACCAAGCTAGCGTGGTTCGACAATTGTTTGATTGTCGATCGCTTGATCCTAACGCACTTAAAAAAATCTTGTGTCTTGGCGTGGATCAACTACTGGTATTGTAGTTCTGTGGTATCTCACCGCTTGGCATGGTTTGACAATTGTTTGATTGTCGATCGTTTGATCCCACCGCAGCCACCAATTTTTGTAACGTGCCCCGAGCGGAAGGCACATAAAACCGACTATTGTCTCAGCCTATATGTATATAATTTTTCTCGAAAAAATGATTTCAAGATGTCTGAGCAATGTTTATTGTTTTGAACAATATAATAAATTTTTCCTGAGCTACTTTGCTCCAAAATGATTTCAATGATTGCTGAAATGATTGGGGTGAAACACAATAATCAGGATAAGAATCAGCTGAACTTATAACAATATTCCCAGGGCAAGAACCTCCTTGACAAAAATAGCTGATGCTAAAGTTTCAACCACTCACCCAAACAAAAATCACAGTCCGAAACATAACAATCACACACGAACTTCAAGCACGATCTCAGCGCATATGTTGAGCAATAAAACTATATGAAACACAATGATATTTCGAACAACTTTCAACAGATCCTCAAAAAATTACACACTTTTACATCAAGGAAACCTGAGCAACTAAAACATTCAACATCTGCTCAACAAAGTCAACAAATCACATCTAAACAAAACCTCAAGCAAAACACCTTCAAACATACCCTCAACACTTAAACGCTGCTGAACAATAGTGTCTCAGACTTATGTGATATCCCGAGGATGCGAGAACCTCTTCGTCAGCAATAGTCTGGGAACACTGTCTAACCTGAAACCTATCCTCAGCACCTATTCTGAAGCTACCTAAGGGACAGAAGTGTCTCAGACGCATGTGTTTCCAGCAATTGTCTGAAGGCACTATCTAGAAACCCTATCCTCATCACCTACTCTGAAGCTACCTTATGGACACAAGTGTTTCAGACGCATGTGTTTCCAGCAATTGTCTGAGGACACAATCTAAATACCCTATGCTCAACATCTACTCTGAAGCTACCTTATGGACACAAGTGTTTCAGACGCATGTGTTTCCAGCAATTGTCTGAAGACACTATCTCAAAACCCTATCAACCCTAGCTTCAACCAATACTATTCACATCATACATGATGAACGAAACAACCCGGTCAATATGCCCTAGTACAGAGATGTACTATATTGGACCTATATTGCAGACCAAAATGTTGAATCTCAACGATGTGAATACCTCGACACTCAGAAACAGACTGCCCTGTATCAATGAACGGTAATTGCTTTTATACCTACCACACTAATTTAACACAAAGCATTTAATTCACCAAAAAGAATAAGCAGTTAGACTCGGCCCAAGCTAAATCATCAAATAATTTCCTCACAATAAGAAAACTGCCTAACTTGTCCTGTGAAAATATCATTTGACTTTTTTCTATATTATTATATTAGATTAAGCAAGTAAATATTTTTCTTGATATATTATTACTTAATTTCTTAATCATACACGTAGTTCAAACCTTCACAACATTTTCTTCATCCACAGGATTTCCGTTAACATTATTGGGCTTAATAATCGCCATTATCGTGATAATAGCAGTTTTAACAACCTGTGTGGTTGTAGCAGTAAAAGCAAGGTAACTGTTTGCTATTTTAATACATTCTTGAAAATATGGAAAGTGAGCATGTATAAATAATTTAGCTTGAAGATGAACACATTTTTGTGACGTTACAATGGGAAAGCGCGAATAATCCGTCTGAACAGTATCTCCCAAGAAAACAAGAGCAAATGTCCAAACATTTTTAAGTGCACGTAAAATGGTTAAGAGTAGCCAAATTACATGAGTAAAGCTGTTACATAGAAACCTCTTGTGTACATTGCCGAGTATCGAACGAATCGTCCATCTTTTCAAATTTTGACAGATTCATTCAATTTTAATCTGATTTCAATAGATTCATTCAATTATAATCTAAGAAGACCAAACTGATAAAACAAATTGTTAAAATTAGACTTGTTAACGAATATAAAACTAGAAATGTGTCCATAGAACACGGATGCCCCCGCTATGCGTTGTTATGAGACACTTCAGTGCACTAATGGGAAAAATAGCATTTGAAAGATATTGATGTGCGAGTATGAATATGCATACATTTGAAGATCAAGTAAATTATTTGTTTTTGCAGCACTGTTGTTTGCTCATAACGGAAATGTCTGTGAAGTAGTTGGTGGTAATGCGATGAAAATATTAAAAAATACATACATATATATTTTGCAAAGCCTTTATTTCCCCTTTCAAAACAGTTATAGCCCGGACAAGACAATTATATTTTTAGTTACAGTAACCTTGACCTTGGACCTACAGGCAGGGTATTGTACGCAACACATCGCCTTGTCATCGTGAATGTTTTTTCCAAGATATTTTAAATTCCTTCATTTATAAGGAAGTGTAAGCCAAGTGGTTTTGAAATCAATCCATTCATAACAAAGTTACAGTCCGGACAAGAATATCCTATTTTTAGTTACATCGACCTTGACCCTGCGACACAGGGTCTTGATATGGTGAACATTTATATTAAGTTATTTTAAAATCCAATAAGAAATAACAAATTAACAGCCCGGACAAGAACATTCTATTTTACATAATGTAATAACAGTGACCTTGACCTTGGACCTACAGGCATTGGTATTGTACGCGACACGCCGCTTTGTCATGGAGAACATATGTGCCAAGTTATTTTGAAATCAAAATTACACCATTCATAACGAAGTTTCAGCCCGCACAAGAAAATCAAGCTTTTCTAATAATTAATGCATACTCGTCGACTTATAAAGAAACTGCTTATTATAATAATCTAAATATGGAAATTTCAGACAACATAGACACGCAACTGTGGGTGAGGAGTCAGTCGTCAATGATGGGATTGAAATAATTGCGCAAGAATATGAAGACTTGATACGCAACCAGGGCAAGTCATTATAGTCTTCGTCCGACAAAACTTGTGTGAAAATATATATTACAATGCTGATCCTTCCATTTGTTGATCTCTTGTCTATTCGAATCGTTTTCTGTTTCGCTTGCTTTAGCTGACTTAACTTGAAAAAATTAAAAGAAACAAATTTGTTACTAAATGAAACTCGGCATATTCTGTATTTTCATTGACTTTTAAACGCCTCGTCGCCGATTTTCAGTATCCATTCATATTAGTACTAACTATATAATTTGTATTTAATGTCCAAATGAAATGTCAGTTATGTAACCGTGTAGTTTGCATTAACATGATATATACAATGATATATTTCGTCTCAAAACTGTTCGTCATAAAACATTTAGATTTGTAACAAAAGATATCCTGATCTTTCTGGTACCATTATTTAAACATGTATAATTATATGTGTTTTGTAGAGCCAGTCTACTATACAGATCTTCAAATCGTCGCACAAGAAGAGAACCAGACGACACATGATTATGAAGAACTAACAACAATGATCTGAGTGCTTACTGTAACGGTCATATGATCTTAATAGATGTATTGTCTAACACCATGCTTGAAATTCTCCTCGCATATTACATATTGTCACACTAAAAGCGTATTGATGGATATGGCTTTTATTGATGGTGGAAACACATTTTAGTTCACCAGTAAGTCAGATGAATGTCAGGCTTAAGGTGATATCATTCCTTTTCATTCTTTTTATGTTGGGTGTAGATGTTTGTATTTCGTGGAGTCGTGATTAATTACTAAAATTATTCACAATCTTTATAAAACATGTATAAACATATTTAGAATTTTCAAAATTCAATTTTGTTTATAAATCATATCAAATTTGTTATTTAAATGAATTCCATTGAATCTATATGTGCTTGTTGGGTTACTTTCTGCATGTTGTAATATTTTGCATAACTGTGAAAACACCGACTCGCACAGAGTAAATGTGAAATACTCATAACAAGAACTAATAATTAATGACAGTAACTGAATCCTGCTAAGTATTAAAAATTGGTACCAGAATATGAATAGTAACAGATGAAAAAGGAACTTTAAAAGCCTTCAACACGGTGTCAATGGTTTACGCATCATTTTTCCGCGTACCGCCGATATTTTATCATCCTGAGCGTTATCACCTTATCAAAACAAACCGTGAAAAGTCCATCGATAACAGAAAACATCAAAAAAGGTAAACCTTTAAAGTGAGTGTATTAACCAAAGTATGTCTATGGAATACTATGATCATTGAAGGTTAGGTTGTTACCTAGTTTTTATCCAGGACTTGTAGGATTTCTTGGTTTTATTGAAAACAGCTAGTGCGGGCTTGGATAAAATGACCTTTTGGAATACATTTAAGATCAAAATTTTCAGGTTTTTTTAAATCAAAATATTCATTTGATATTGCTGTACGTAATGAATATTGCACAAACTTTAATTATTTCATAAAAGTATGACTACTGACCGAATTCTTCGCACCGTATCATAGGGTCACATTCAAAATTGTTGCACCGTATATATTCGATCAGACACGCGTCACATTCTAGTGATTAACCCAATGTTGCAACTGTATTTGTATTTTTTTATCGTTGTCCATCTGTTCGATGCTTCTCGAAGTGTTTTAGACAGGAGAGTGCATGATAGGGAAGATGCTTCAGTTCGAGACATTCCTGGTTCTTTTGGATGCCCGGCGTCAAACACCAACACACTTGACACCGGTCTTACACATAACAAATATAAATAAATACAGGGGAAGAGTTAAGGATCGATCTCGTGACCCTTAATTAAAACTTTACTGACTATAAAGGGATTGCACTTCAGATTTAAGTTTATCAAAAATAAGCGGCGCCATCGTTCTACATGATGTGGTATCCCGTATGTCAACGTTTTCTAGATTTTACAAGGTAATTTCGAATCATTTGTAAATATTTGTATGTTATAAGCTCGTGTCAATTCTTCATGTGAGCATTTGACCTGTGGTACTTAATCGTATAACGTTATTTTTAAAAAGGGATAAAATATTCGCATTTAGAACACAAATGTGTCACATAAATACACGTGTGTTCATTAGTTTCAAGTTATACCAGCCAAAAACTGTTTCAAAATGAGCTGAACACCCAGATGAAACATGCAGAAGTTCCATGATGTAGGCAAACTCTCTAAAATATATCCATTTAATTGACCATTTTTCGCATTTCAGTAGAAACCTCTCGTCTTTTCCCAAAGATTGCGTCAGAATGATACGGTGATGAGCGCAGAATGATAAAATATGAGCAGTATGCAGAAAAAAGAAGCGTAAATCCTTGGAACCGTGCTTTATACACGACACAAATGAAAATATTGCAGGCTCGGTTTCATTAACTGTTCACGGGCAGTAATGTCGCCTAGCAGCGGGGTTGGGCGCAACTCAATATTTACAAAGTGAAACAGTACTAATTTCTATCCATCCTTAACGATGAGAACATAGAACCTTAAATGCGGTATTTTTAGACTAATACCATACCATTATTAACGATATAAGGTCCCCAGATTAAAGAATACGTTTGCCCTTAGAAATTAATGGGCGGTACACAACAGAATATTATTTTGACCGAGGATCTGAGAATATAAGAGAAACGAATTCCCGTACTATCTCTGACTACATAGGTTACTTAAGCGTACCACTCACTGAAAAGTAGACCGGAGAATAAATAATTTCTGGTCATAGTCAAATCTGAAATGCTACGTGATGGTACTGTGTAGAATGTCTTGTGTATGATGTAATGTATTGTTTTGGAATAATATTAACAGTTCAAAAAATAAAGTAAGCTCACAAAAATGTCTTCTTTATTAATATTAAGCATTTCACTTCAAATCAGTAAGGATTTAAAGACTATGCCAAAGATAAATGTTTTAGACGATTCTAACAACTTGCCGTTGCGTTTTTCTCTTATTAATCTGTATCCTTCCTAAGATATTCTTGATATGCATATTTTATTTCTTAGAAGCAATTATGGAGTTTTCTTCAACAAGACAGCTTGTACTCAGAACCTATTTGAACAAGTGTGAGGTTGATGCACCCTAGATTCTTGTTTAAACTCCCAGTGGCAAATTGTTTTCCCAATGACCGTTCCAAGGCGGTAACCCCAATCGTTCTCTTCATCGTTTATCGTTTGTGGTGTCTAATTTGAAATTGATTATCTTCTTATGCTTTCTTTTCCTCTCTACGTTTTGACTGCATGGGGAGGCTGTTTTTCTGGTTGTGGCAAGTCTTCATAAGCATTTTTCATTAAAAAAAACTACTCAAATATGTTGAACATTCATCAGAAAGCATTGTTAACACTCGCGCATACAATGAACAACAACAGCAACAAACACACACTCATACTATATTGTATATGTAGTGAATCATGTTGGATGACTTTTATTGATGGTATATGCCGGAAGAAAACCATGCAGACTGCTAGGCTAGTATGAAGAGTTTGTTTCAGTTTGTTAAGGAAATATGATGTTCTATAAAGGCAACAGTCATTCGCTTCACAGTAGCATCTTCAACACGATATAGGGCACGGCAAATAAAAAGTATGTCTTGGGCGATCCGCCAACCTGTTTATGGGTTAGTCAGGCTAGCTCAGTCGGAAGCTGTTCGTTACCCAGTTTTGCCCCCATTTAGGAACTTTGAAAAATAAATCAGACCATGTGACTTGCCTAAAAATCTAATGACACTTTTATTAATATTGGTGCAATTTTCAATATTATTTGTGTATTTATCTCAGATTCAGTATTTTGTAATACATTGAGAGGTATCAATTTTAATTTTGCAAATCTTTTCACCACAAAAACACTTATCGAGTTTAATTCTAAGTCTAATTCATGTCAATCATTATTACACCAAGATTTCTATATAATATATATTTCTGAGAAATGAAAATATTATTCTTTGTAAATGCTGTTTTTGAAATTATCTGCATTTTTGTTTTAATTATAGATGTAATTCTATCGAGGACAACCTCAAGTTTTTCAAATATGCCGAACCCCATAAATTGAACTTTGATATAAAACCATATACAACACCTCTAAATATAAACAACAACCATTTTCCGTCTTAGATCAATAAGATATATCATGATAAACTCAAGCTTAACAAAGCAATTATTCAGAAAAGCTAGCAAACTATCTTGAATTATCTTGCACTCAATCTTTCTTTAATTGGTTTTGATCTCGTAACTACTAAGATATATGAAACTCAGATTAAATTAAAAATACAGGTGCAACTGATGTCACTTAAAAGCAACAGCTCGGCTAACGCAAGTTTTCTTTTGCGTCTGCTAAATTATTTTAGGTTTTCAGGAGGTGATTTTGCAAAGATCATGGCGAAATTTTATAAAAGCGCGTATTTTCGGGCGATCTGACGACGACATTTTTGACGTTTTCACGTTGGTGATAGCTCTCTCAAATATTGCCTGCTTTTAAAACGTAAAGTCTGAATGACGTAAAATTTTGGCATGACATCATTCGTATACCTCGCTTTGACGTTGGGAAGTTTGGCTCTTTTACCAGTAGTAGTTTTGTTTATATTAACAGGTATTTGCTTTATAAAGCACAATGGCAATGGCGTGCGCAGCCTGCGTGTTACCATGGTTATTCAAATGTGCGCCGCGCTTTTGAAATGTACTAAACATATGAATATTTTAGCTCAGTTTGTTACGTTTGTGTTCTGGTTGAATTTAGTATATAATTTATAATGAATGTGTTTCAAAAAAAGATGCAATAACAAAAGTCTACGTTATTTTGGATCATCCCTCGTATATACACACATACGCAAATTGATGAAAATGGAACTTTAAAAGCCATCGAACATGACAAATATGAAAATAATGCAGGCTTGGTTTAATTGAGCCTGTTCATGGGCATTTATGGAAATGTATGCATGCATTTTACTGCCTACGCCACCTAGACCCGGGTTTATCACAGCTCAATATTTACACCAATAAACAGTACAAATTTATGGCGGTAAACATGGAACCTTAAATACGATATTTTCAGATTAATACCATTCCATTGTTCGGCGGCGTATGGTTTCCAGAAAAAAAGAATAGGTTTACCCTTAACGAAAACACAATGTACGGAACTAAACATAATAGAATTTTGACAGGTGATTTCAGAATATAAATTCTGCATATCACAGACAACGCCAAAGGTAAAATTTAAAAACCAGGATATTTATCATTGCGGTGATTGAACACTATCTAAATCTATATTTGCTTGGATATTGAAAAAAACCCATCTTTAAACTGGCTGAAATATTAAAACAAAAATAAAATTTGAAGTACTTTTAACATACTGTAGAACTGGTTTTATTCGCGTTAGTTTTATTTTCGCTAATATTCGCGAATCGCTAACCTCGCAATTTCAAATATACCGCGAATATAATTTGTGCTTCCATATATCTGAAAATAAATATATCCGAAAATAGGCAACTTTAAATAGAACTGTTAATCACACAAACGCCACATATAAAACCTTTTTGGCCACCGCGAATTCCTAAATACGCGAATAAAGAAAATAACTCATTTTTGACAAACATCGAGAAAATTTGACCTCGCGAAAATAAAACGTTTTACAGTAGTACATAGAAATCTTCCTCAACGACCTTCAAAGGAGGTAACTGATAACAGCACTGATTGAATGTAAGGTAAGACATTTTACAGCCGCCACACGATAAGAAAAAAAACGCTACAGTAACTGTGATATTGAAATAGATGAAAAGGGAACTTGAAAGCCACCGCAATATTATGATAATATTGCAGGCTAGATTTGATTGAGCCTGTTTATTGGCATAAATGGAAATGCACACTACTGCATCCTTAAAATCACTACTGCTACAAGGGGCATTTCTCAGGATGTATTTTATGGAGGTTTGGTTTATTTATTAAAGAAACTAAAGGCATTGTTAATTTCTTCACATTAAAAAAAAAACAAACAAAAACATCTGTAAATTTAAATGAAGGTTACCAGCATGATATTCTACAGCGTTCTTCATGCGTGGTGATTAACCCTTTTACAGTTGATCGTTAGGCTAACCACTTTGCATGACAGTGGAGGGATTTAAGTGTTTATGAAGGTTTATAGAGAAATCATGTAAAATAACCTATTAGATCGATGTGTTTCTTTTGTCCCTGTCATCGTGTTCTTGAAGATTGTCTCCAGGGGCTCTGGTTCCAGGTAATTGGGCTAAGGACATTGGGTAACTGCCTTTTCGCTTGTAATAGCTTCTTATGTGTTTTATCTTCGTGTGCTCTTGCATTCAAAATTGAGTTGATGGGTGGGTTGAAGCCAATGCACAGAGACTACTTGTACTTGTTTGTTCATATGAGAACTTGTTTGGGTAGGTGTGAGGTTGGTGCAGGTCCCTATAACCAAGTTTAAACCCCCAAGTGTAAAATTTATTTTACCACTGGCCGTTCTTAGGCAGTAACCCTTGTTATTTCAATTAACGGAATGACAAGGCTTTGATAAAGGCTGGAAATATGAGTGAATATAAGACTGAACATTTAACATTATACTGTTATAAATAAAATCATATTCCTTACACGCGTTGGTTCATCTGCGAGCCTGGCCTGTGGGTTATTCCTTATTAATTATTTTATTACGATTCATAAATATATGATATAATTTTATTAACTTTTCTATTCATCAATTCTTCAGATATAAGTTAAGGGAATAAAATGATAATGGTGTAACTCACCCAGTATTGCTATTAATTGAGCACGACCTAAACATATTGCTAAAGTTATATTTTATTTATTATATTTGTCAGGGAGATAATTTAACCGACGCCTGCATATCAACCCAACCGTCGTTGAAAATCATACACTATTACGGACGTACAAGATTTCAAAAAACATATCCCAATACTAAGCTAAAATTGTTTAACATTGATTTTTTCACTCAAAAATATAACGTCATGTGAAACTATGCATTTGTAAAACAAATCCTTGATTAATTTTCCTGTATGCTTCAATTGTTTAACATTTTGTAACAGACTGATGAATGCATGATAAACAACATGTTTGTTCAATTATACTTTGTAATATTTGCGACTGCGTCAGGTAAATATATTTATTTGTTAAAATTTAATGTAATTCAATATGCATTACACCAAGACAAACCAGTTTAATTGGTTTCTACTAATATTTTTTTATCGAAGAACGTGATGACATAGAAAACATATTGCTCTATACAGCAAAATACTTTACTTTGCAGCGTTTATTGATCATGAAAAGTCACAGGTTCGGTATAAAAGTATGCATTGTCTTTCTTGTATCAATACAGAATCAGTTATTTTGTAAGGCTTTACTTTCATCATAATATTCACTATTTTAGTTGTGAATGCAGACTGTGAACCAGGCTATTATAAAGATGGAGAAATGTGTAAGCCGTGTCCACCCAACTGTACCGCCTGTCCTTCATTTGATACATGCATCCTATGTACTGATTCATCATTTCTGAGTAATTCTACATGTTCCCCATGTCCCACTAGATGTAAATCCTGTAATTCGTCCTACACGTGTTTTAAATGTAATCCAGGCTTTCGTGGGCAGGTTTGTGAGGATCGTTGTTCAGACGGATGCATTGATAACTCATGTGATAAGAAAACAGGTTATTGCCCATGTAAAACAGGATATTTTGGTTACTCGTGTGTCGACAAATGTCCAGAGACTTGCAAAGCTTGCAATTCGCTTTCATATTGCACAGTGTGTAAACCTGGTTATTATGGAGAAGACTGCACTTTACTATGCCCTTCTCGTTGTTCAGAAAGGACCTGTTCTAAAAGTAGTGGTAATTGCATCAAGTGCGGAGACAATTTTGCAGGTTTTAAATGCGATCAATGCTTGCCAGGAAGGTATGGAACACTATGTGAAAACAAATGTCCAGTAAACTGTGCAACGTGTAAATCATCCGAATATTGCAGCGTATGCAGTGTGGGCTTCTATGGTATCTATGTCGGAATCAGTGTGCGAATGACTGTCTTTTTAACTTCTGTCATATGTCTTCAGGAGAATGCGAATTCGGATGTACACCTAATTTTACTGGGCCTAAATGTGATATTCTTAAAACTACAATACTTGATGTTGATGCTAACTGTATGGGAAGTTATGGGAACAATTGTAGTAAATCATGCCCAGTCAATTGCCAAAACAAGCTTTGCAATCAGAAAGGTCACTGTTATACTTGTATAAATAGTTATTTTGGCGAACAGTGCACTCAGCAGTGTCCGTCAAATTGCATGAATGGCAGTTGTGACAAGAATGGGACATGCTACAGTTGCGTCGATGGATATTATGGAAATGGGTGTGAACTAAGGTGTCCAGATACATGTAACACAAAATGTAATAGTGGTGATATAAAAACTATGTGTCGGCTGAATTGCACCAACTGCAAGATAGGTCGATTTTGCAATTTTGTAACCCGAAAGTGTGATCCTTGCAAATATGGTTTCTATGGTAGATTTTGTAATGCAACATGTGATCAACAATGCAGTTCATGCAGTTCTTCAGGGGACATTTGTTTGACATGCAGTATAGGTTGGTACGGTATATACAACGACAATAAAACTTACGCATGTGATAAAAGGTGCCATGAAAATTGTTTTAACAGATCATGTGATGCTCTTAATGGAAGTTGCAATGTCGGTTGCAATACCAGATTTTGGGGACAGTATTGTGAAAAGAAATGCTCTTATAAGTGTAAGGACAGCGCTTGCCATAAAGATAATGGCAGATGTTTAAATGCTTGCATGGAAGGATTGTATGGACATTTCTGTGAAAATAAAGAGAAAGGTTTGTACAGTAAGCATAAAAATCCGCATATTCGTTTAAGAAAACAATACCTGTAGCAAATATTCAAAACTCTGAAAAAGAAAAAATTCAGGCCGTCTTAACAGGTCTTTTACGTCCGAACATCAGAAAACTGTCTAACTTGTCTGGTTTAAATGTCATAACATCGCTCACTAAATTAGATTAAGTAGATACATATTCTGTTTTCTTGATATATTTTTATTTCATTTCTAAATCATTCCTGTGGTTCTAACCTTAACAACCTTTTCTTCATCCACAGGATTTTCAATAACACTTTTGGGCTTAATAATCGCCAGTATAGTGATAATAACAGTAGTTTTACCAGCCTGTGTGATTGTATCAGTAAAAGCAAGGTAAATGTTTGTTATTGTACGTTTTTCTTGACAATATGAAAAAAAGCAAGTATAAATTTATCGGCTTCAAGATGATGGGATTTTACAATGGGAAAGCGCAAAAAAACGTCCTGATAAATATCTATAAACTATTCTTATGTAACTGTACTACCAGGTATACACTTATAGATTTAACTTGTTCATTCTATAGTCTAGTTTCTGAAGCTTAAAATTTTGTCGAGGTAGGGCCGACAAGATATAATTTTTATTTTACGATTTTATTGAAGTTTATGGTATGTCTCAATGAAATTAGGTGGCCTGCAAAAATTATTTTATTGCAAATCCTGAAAAAATAAGGGAGATAACTCTGATATAGAATTATAAGTTAACTTTAAAATATTTAGATAGAAGTTGCATTGATATCAGTCCAAATTTTAGTATCAACATTAGTTTTGATATGATCTAGCAACCATTATTTATTTAAGATGTATTATTAGCACATAATATTGGACTAAAATGTAATTTAAGACATTTTTGTTGGTAAAATATACAAAGAAAACACAACTATTTACGATTTTCCCTATTTTATGAGTTAAGAAAATTATCTGTTCATATCACTTGTAAATCTTTATACAGATATTTCACATAGCTCTTCTAAACATTAATTTAGATGTTTGATAAGACATTTTATATTGAAGAATATGCGTTATTGATGATAAAACCTCAAAATTGTGTATACAATTACCCCACCCACACCATTATAGCAAATATTCTTTTAATAAAACCTTAAATGGATAATCAACACATTTTATGTTAGTTTATTTTGTTATTTACAATGTGTATAGAGTATGATCTGCTACAGTTAAAGAAACTAACCGGAAAGGAAATGCTTTGTATATTAAACACCAAATAAAAGGAGTTAATTCAAGAAAATATATTAATATTTTCTAATATGATAATTTGGTGACACATTTTGTCGAAGTTCAGATGTCTCCAATAGATCTGTTTTATTCTTACTTTACATGTTTTAATGTCTTCTACTTCTTGGAAGTAATCCCCCATACTCATAAAAAGGCACTTCTTAAATAACAGCATCAACACATTTGTATTCTAATATGATTTGAACATCCTAACAAGTTATGCAAATCAGAGTGCCTGTTGTATTTTTTGTAAAGTCACATAATGACGTATAACAGCATAATGTTAAATTAGCCGGTTTATTAACTGAATACAGATGGTTACTAATTTCTTGAAAAAAAGGTGAAATAATTAAACATTAGATTAATATTACTGTTATTTTGAAACACATGTCTGATTAAGATTTTTCAGATGTTTTGTCTTATGTTAAGTTAACCTTTACTAAATTACAGGAAAATTGCGGGTATGTATCTTTAAATAATGAAATACAATGAGATCTGGCAAACTTAACTTCTTTTCCTGCAGGAAACAGTTTTCAACTTCATTACATATGGTTGCATTGACAAATGATAAGTTCCCATATTGAGGGTTGCACTAATCTTAGAATAAGTCTGGGTAATTTTGTTTCATATTGAAAGGTGCCACAACATTTAAGAAGCTAGGCATAACTTTATAAAAGTCTATACATTGTTCTCATCTCATCATGCCAAAACGGAAGTAAGATTACAATCTTGTTGGTTGTAAGTAAAACATAATGTTGTATTGCCTGTAAATGTTTTCATTTTTACATATTTTGAAATAGAATGGCACATTTTGAAATTTCTAGCTTAAACTAGTAAAGGAAAGTGTAAAATCCCAAATATCGCAAGTCTTTTAAGGATAGTAAGTAAAGTAGTTTTCCAGTATATGTCAAAATATACATGTATATATTGTTCGAGCTTAGAGAAATAGGACTGCTTATGTAAAATGCAGAAACAGTCACTTCTGGATGCTAGCGTTGCCCAATATAGAACAAGGGAGTCTTATCAACGCTAGCAGAGTCATTTAAATATGACACGGTCTTGCTTCCTACACAAGAGAATAGTGTAAGCACCTTCTTGATGCCAGTGTTTTTGCCATGAGACGTATGGTAACACTATCCAGAGGTTTTAGAATGGTTACTACCCAGGTCTATGTTATAGCAACCGCTTTTTAAGATAGGTAAAAATATTCGAAAGTTGTTCTTAGTCTAGACTTTTAGAAAAGAAAACTCTTTAATTAATTAGAAATTATACTCTTTCTTAAATCTAACAAGAGATATGTCCATATGGCAGAGATGCCACCCATAAACTCCGTTGTCATTGTGAAAAACGCCAATATTGTGCTCAAAGTACATATAATGGAGGGGGGTGAAAACTTTCAGGGAAAAAAACCTGATGAATTTGCAGTTCACAATATTAAATATGAGTGCAGTTTGATGGTCAACATGCCTGTAAAGTTTCATGACTGTCACTAATACTTTGGACTTACCTACAACACAAGATTACACACTGAATGCATTATATTAAAATGCATAAGGGGCCATAACTTTGGTCTTAACAGGTGAGGCCCAAAAACAAAACCTCAGGTGCACAACTACACATGATTGTCAACATGCCTGTAAAGTTTCGTGACTGCGACTCTCATACTTTTGGAATTTCATACAACAAAAAGGCAACATATGCATATCAGGAATCGCCACACTAAAGAAACACAGCCTCCCCACGCAGCGAAAAAGAAGAGAGGAAGATAGAGAGAGCGCATGTTTTATATATGTATGTCAATTCAAATAGGACGCCACAAACAATTAATAAACAAGAGAACCTTTGGGGATACCGCCTTGGAACGGTCTGTGGCAAAACAAATTGCCACTGGGGGTTTAAACCAGGTTCTAGGGTGCACCAACCTCACACTTGCCCCAACAGGTTCTCGTATCACAAAACAAGTACAAATTGTCTTGGTGAAATAACTCCAACCCACCCATCAGCTCAACAATGTTGCATGCAAAAGCATACAAACATATAAACATAAGAATTTAATAGCATTGCAAAGCCAAAGGGCGGGTACTCAATGATCTTTCCGAGACCAAAGCACCTGGAGTAAAATCAGCAAGAACACGATGACAGGGATAAAAGAAACAAATCGAGCTTTTAGGTTCTTTTAAGAAAAGATTTCCCCATAAACTTTCATAAACTCTTACACCCCTGCCACCGTCGTGCAACCAAACAGGTAAGCATAATGATCAACTGTAGATGGGTTAATCACCAGGCCTGCAGAGCGCTGTAAAATATCATGTTTCTTTTTAAATTTACAGATGGTTTTTACGAATAACCGGGAGAAATTAACATCGCCTTTTATCTTCTTAAGTTTATAAATTAAATCTCCATAAAAAACTGGCTGTGAAATTCTTTGTTGCAATAGTGATTTTAAACTTCAGCTGTATTTATGAATTAGATCTGGATATCGGCGATAAAACTTGCAAAAGGTTTTCCTTAATTTGTGATACCGATAACCTTGTTTTAAAAGTTTTTCTGTAATGCAAAGATTAGGTTCATTAAAATCATTCACATCGTTGCAAGCTCTTGAAAAGCGAACAAGCTGTGAGATATAAACCCCGTAAGAAGTTGCACGAGGAACATCGCCGTCTAGAAACGGAAAATTTACTATATTAAAATTAAAATCATCTCTTTTATAATAAATTTTAGTAGTGACGAAACCATTTTCGATGGATAGATTTAAATCAAGGAAGTTTGCTTGCTTTTCTGAAGTGTTCGCTTTGTTAAGCTGTAGTTCTTTAGGATAAATCTTACTAACCAGTGAAGGAAAATGGTTATTATCTATATTTAATAAATCATCAAGGTACCTCGAGGTGTTGTTAAAAGCTGTAATAATATCATCTTGATGTTCGGTAGAAAGAGATAACATGAAATCTCTTTCATAACAGTATAAAAACAGATCAGCAACAAGGGGTGCACAATTAGTACCCATTGGAATGCCTATTACTTGTTTATAAATAGAGGTACCAAATCTCAAATAAATATTATCCAATAAAAATGTGAGCGCCTGGATAAGGTCTTGACAGGTCCATGAAGTATAATTATCATAAGAACCATCTGTAAAGAATGTCCTATGTTCATTACAAGCAATAAATGTTTTATTTTCTCTAGCAAAAGTTTTTTCAATGAGACTGGTTAGCTTGTCTCTTATTAAATTATGAGGGAGAGAAGTATACAAGGTAGAAAAATCATATGTAGACAAACAGAACGCCTTAAAATTATTTGATTTAAGTTTCTTCAAAACGTCATTTGAATTTTTTATAGACCAAAATAAATTTTTGCCAGTAGTTTCAAAAACTTTTTCGCAATACCTAATTACATGTTCTTTTATAGCTGTAAGACAAGATGTTAAGAGCACGGATAACTTTGTTGTAGTACAAGAACTAGAGTTAGCGATAAATCTTGCTTTGTACGGTGTTTTGTGCATTTTAGGCAACCAATACATAGTAGGTACTTTGTCTTGTTTAGGCTCAACACTGATTCTAAATTTTGTAATTTGTAGAGTGTGTGCAGTAACAATATCACTCTCAGATGAAGAAGTCAGTGTATAAGCATTAGTGCTATTAAGCTCTTCAGTTTGAACATTTAAATAGTGTATACGTCACACTATAATAACATTATTTGAAGCCGGTGTTAAAACAAATTTGTTGTGAAAATCTTGAGTTCCTTTTTTCAAATGACGAAAGTTAAAACGAGGTCGAGGTGGTAGTAAAGCTATGTTTCTTTTATAGAAGGATATACGAGTGTCAATTATTTTGAATATTTGTTTTTTCCAATTTGAAAGAGCATTAGGCTCAGCATGTTCTCGTTTACACCATTTATTGCAAAAAGAGTTTAAAGACTCTGCAATTTCCGCACGACAGGTATTAAAGTCGATGTCCGATGGAATTCTGTATTTTGGACCTTTTAAATTAAATTGCGGATTCTAAAGTATTTGATAACATTTAGATCCCCTGTAACGATATGACCGGCAGGTTGACACGATTACTTACTGAATGCATTATATTGAAATGCATGAGTAACATCACTCTGGTCTTAACAGGCATGGCCCAAAACAAAACCCCAGGTGCACAATTAAACATGATGGTCAACATACCTGTTAAGTTTCCTGATTGTGGCTCTCATACGTTTTGAGTTATGTGCGACAGGTTTCGTAAGTACGGAGGGACGGATGGACTAGGGCATCCTATAAGGCCCCTCCTCGTTCAGAGTGGGGGCATAGAAGGGATGCTGGATTCAAGAATTAGAATAAGGTAACCCTTCGAAGGAATCTGGACCCTTTGTTCTGATGACAATGCTTTCCCTACTTGGATCCTCAACCCTATTATTAGAGTTAACTATAGCAATTAGTTGGCTACTTGTATTGTTAAAGAATAATATCTTTCAGACCCAGGTCCTCTCTCCATTAC